>OY856409.1:1928407364-1928412364 GCA_963693085.1 Alisma plantago-aquatica | reverse complement strand
ATGTTATCTCTACTGAGGGTGTTCGTGTGGACCCCAAGAAGGTTGAATCTATGACAGAGTGGGAGCAGCCAAAGACACCAATAGAAGTGTGCAACTTTCTGGGTTTGGAAGCCTATTACCACTAGTATAGATAACACCTTTAGTGTCAATTAAGTAAGACTTTTGTCGTCAGTTTTGAAGCGACACCCAAGTGGATGACACTAAAAGTAGACTCCTTCACTGTCAGTTACATAACCGAAAACAGAAAGCCATTCCCTATTACAATTTAACCCAAAAGCATCAGTAGGCAGACCATAGGCATCAGTTAATAGCAAACAACTGAAACAATTAAGCATTCATTGTCAGTTTTTGGTATTTAACTGACACTGATGTTTTTTTTTCTTATCAGTTCCAGGCCTACTGTCTGGATGTTTAGTAGGATGTAGAACCTACAGGTCAGTTCTGAACTATAGGTTTAAAACATCCCTTTGATTTCAGCCAACAATAGGCCAAAAACCTGCAAATACTGACAAGATACATATTATATATTTGTATACAGATCATGTGATTCACACATATATGTATAATAAGCACATTTAATTTTCAAATATGATTCATCACACACATGCATGTAGAAACCTGTAGTTCCATTTCATTCCTCCATTTCATATTCACACACATTTAGCAACCATGCAATTCGATCCATTCATTTTTCTTTTGACATTCACACACAGAAACATTCATTCATTCCATCTTCACAAACACATGTATATAGATAAGACAATTCAATAAAATCCATTCAGACATCGTGTTTCAAAGTTGAACATGTTATCAAAATACTAATTATGACTACAAAGTTTAAAAAATAATATGACACAGTAGCTAACTAAACAAGGGGGGCTTGCTGTACCCCTAAACATGTGCATATACATGAAAGTAAATTTGTTGCTAGCTTGGACCTACTTTGTTGATGTTGCTGTGTCACGGAGCTCGTTGTTGTTAGATGAATCTAAACTGATGGTGATAGGGAAATGGATGGTACCAACAGTAGGAATAGAAGGGAAATCGGGTGTGCTCACCTCATCAAATGAGTCCAAATATGTGCTATCCCATGTCAAGTACTCAAATTGGACCAGATGATCAGGCATCTCATTGTTGATGTTGGTTATCAAAACCTTGATGGTATTATGGCCAACCAGTCAAAGAAAAAGCTTGTTACTATGGCCCAATAGCATATTCCCAACCCACTCACACCAACTGGATGTGGATACAAGATTTTTGGCAACATCATACTTAACTTCGATAACAGATGTTGAAATTCCAAAATTTAGGGTCACTTCACCATCCGTGTAGCATCTTCTGTTTAGATAACACCAATGTTTAGGTATAGTGAGCTGTGCTAATGAACGATCATCTAGAATGATGTCCAACTATTCTTCAACAGGGAATAGTAACATTGGGGTAAAGGCCCAAACCATTATGCCTACAACAATGTAAAATATTGAGAAAAATTAATATAAATGTAAGGAATAACAACACACAACAACATGGGTTATTTCATATTCGTGACGGAGAAATAATTGATGATGATTGATGATCATGATGATCATGATGTTGTTGATGATGTTGTTGTTGTTGTTGATGATGATGATGATGATGACGATGATGTTGAGGATGATGATGATGATGATAATGACGACGACGACGACGACGATGATGATGATGATGATGATGATGATGATGAGGATGATGATGATCATCATCATCGTCATTATCATCATCATCATCATCCTCAACATCATCTTCATCATCATCTTCGTCATCATCATCATCATCATCATCATCATCATGATGTGGGATGATGACGATGAGGATGATGATGACGATGATGATGATGAGGATGAAGACGATAGTGATGATGATGATGATGATGACGATGATTATGATGTGGATGATGATGTTAGTGATGATGATGATGATGATGATGACAATGATCATGATCCTCCTATTCATCATCATCATCATCATCATTGTCATCATCATCATTATCATCATCATCCCCATCATCATTGTCATTATCATCATCATCCTCATCATCATCATCCCATATCATCATCATCACATGATGATGATGATGACGATGATGATGAGGATGATGATGATAATGATGTGATGAAGGTGATGATGATCATCATCATCATTCTCAATATCATCGTCATCATTATCATCATCATCATCATCATCATCATCATCATCCTCATCATCATCATCATCATCATCATCATCATCATCATGATGATGATGTGGGATGATGACGATGAGGATGATGATGACAATGATGATGATGTCGATGAGGATGATGACGATAGTGATGATGATGATGATGATGATGATGATGATGATGATGATCCCCATCATCATTGTTGTCATCATCAACATCATCTTTATCATTGTTATCCCCATCATCATGATGATTATGAGGATGATGATGATGATGATGATGATGATGATGATGAGGATGATGATGATGATGATGATGATGATGATGACGATGATAATCATGATGATGATGTTGACGATGATGATGATGATAATGATGATGATTACGATGATGATGATGATGACGATGATGATGATGATCATCATCATTGTCATCATCATCATCATCATCATCCTCAACATCATCATCATCATTATCATCATCGTCGTCGTCATCATCATCATCATCATCATCATTATCATCATCATTATCATGATGATGATGTGGGACGATGATGATGAGGATGATGATGACGATGATGATGATGACGATGATGATGAGGATGATGACAAGAAGATTAGTCTGTTTGAGCGGATCCGATAGGAATGTTGAGTTGTCACAGACCTATTAATGAGTATGAGGCTAAGTTTATGGAGCTTCTTTGATTCTGTCCTCACATGGCTGCTATAGATCATGAGAGGATTCACCATTTTGAGAAGGGGTTGAATGTTGAGTTGTCTACCTCAATAGCTTCTTTGGAGAATTGAGAAAGGTTTGCTACATTCATGGAGTCTATTTTGGGGATAGAGAGATTTGTGATAGAGAAGTAAGAGATGAGTGCTTAGAAGAGGCATGCATAGTCCCAAGGATAGTTTCAGGAGGCTTTAAGAAGCTGAGGTTTTCTACACCATAAACACCATAGAGGTTCAGTGCACAGACGTAGTGGTCACCGAGTAAAGGCAAAGGTTGTAGACTTTCACCTACTAGATCTCACAGCACATCATCAGTGTTAGTGACGGGGCCGCCTAGGCCCCAGTTTGATACCAAAGCTTGCCATAAGTGTGGGCAAGTAGGACATCTGAGGCGAGAGTGCCTAGTGAGAGATGATAAGGTGACCTAGCAACCGAGGTAGAGCCAACAGGGCTCACAGAGGCAAAAAATCAGTAGTGCAGGAGGACAAGGATGTGGTCAAGCATCATAGGTTGGATCATCTGCTCGAGGAAGTAGAGGATGGGGGTGACAACAAGCAACGACTAGATTCTACAGTATGAGTTAGCCGAAGGAGGTGGTCAACCTGCAATTAGTGACAAGTCAGATGGAGTTATTTCATTCTAATTCATCTTCTTCTTACTTTGTATATGTTTTGGTTGACCCGGGTGCAACCCACACTTTTATCACTCATGAAGTGGTTGATAGTTTTCTTTTGTCTGTTAGTCATAGGAGAGATAGTTTGTTTTTAGAAACCCCATTAGTTGGTTTGTCCTTCCTGTTCCCTTTCTTTTTTAGGGAACAACATTCAAGTGGGCCTCATACCACTTGATATGCATGGATTTGATGTAATCCTTGGAATCGAAATCTTGGAGAAGTATAGAGTGGTCTTAGATTAAGGTTTCAAGCAGACGACATTTATAGATGGTAGTAAGGCACGGATCTTACAAGGAGATAGGAAGTTTCTTCTGATCTGTCTGGTGTCAGTGATGGTGGCAGAGAATCTATTGAGGCATGGTTGCGTAGCGTTCTTGGCACATTTGCTAAAAAATGAGGTGAGGAGTCCTAGTATTCAGGAGGTGTGAATTGTTAGAGGGTTTGAGGATGTGTTTCCTAAGGAGTTTCCAGGTGTTCCCCCACCCCAAGAGATTGATTTTGAGACCAGTCTAGTCCCCAAAACACAACTGATAGCTCAAAGACTATACAAGATGGATCTAGCTGAGATGGAAAAGTTGAAGAGATAGTAGAAAGAGATACTTCACAAAGGTTTTATTAGGCCAAGTACATCACTGTGGGGTTCTCCACTGTTGTCGTGAGGAAGACAGGTCCATGAGGCTATGTATTGCCTACAAATAGTTGAACAAGGTGACGATACAGAACAAGTATCCCTTGCCAATGATAGATGACATGTTTGATTAGTTGTGTGACATGGTAGTGTTCTCAAAGATAGACTTGAGATTAGGATATCACTAGTTGTGGATCAAGGAGGATGAAATACCTAAGTTGGCTTTCAGGATGAGGTATGGTCATTATGAGTTCTTGGTTATGTCCTCAGGTTAACCAATGTACCGACAACATTCATGAACTTGATGAATAGAGTGTACTGGATGTTTTTCGACCAATTTGTGGTGGTCTTCATAGATGACATCTTGATATATAGTCATGATAGCCAACAACATGAGCATCATCTCCTTCAGGAAATGACCATATTGAGACAACATCAACTTTATGCCAAGTTCAGCAAGTGTGAGATTTGGTTAAGAGAAGTAGAATTTTTGGGGCATGTTATCTCTACTGAGGGTGTTCGTGTGGACCCCAAGAAGGTTGAATCTATGACAGAGTGGGAGCAGCCAAAGACACCAATAGAAGTGTGCAACTTTCTGGGTTTGGAAGCCTATTACCACTAGTATAGATAACACCTTTAGTGTCAATTAAGTAAGACTTTTGTCGTCAGTTTTGAAGCGACACCCAAGTGGATGACACTAAAAGTAGACTCCTTCACTGTCAGTTACATAACCGAAAACAGAAAGCCATTCCCTATTACAATTTAACC
>OY856409.1:1924127364-1924169864 GCA_963693085.1 Alisma plantago-aquatica | reverse complement strand
CTAACAAAACCTTTGGTCGTTGTCAACTCCTCATGTACTCGATTACTTGATTTCCTCGCCCAAACTGTTACTCATACATAATTAGTTGTTATTTTAATAAATATGAGAGTGAATCTGCTCGGTGCAATGATCACAGAAAAGCTATATGCCATACAAATGCAATTCCAACAGAAATTTCGGTTCATGTATCACTCAACATTTCATCCACAATGTGAGCATACAAATAAGGCCATGCAAACATGAGCTCAAGCCATTATGTCGAGGTTAACATGAGTTTTTGTTATGTTAACTTTTGCTCTACTTTAATTTACTATCAGGAAGGTGGTCATTTGATATTCGAAAATTGTTTATTTGATTAGAATTTAAGGCTAGAATTGATAATAGAAAAATCGCTGCACTGTGTGTCTAGTATTGGATGTTGATTTAAAATAAGAAAATTTCAGACAAGATGACTAATTAGTGACTTCTTGAGGAGTTGGTTGGATTTTTTCTAAAATAATGAGTGTAAATGGGGGAAGATAAGGTAATAAACGGATGCTTAAATCTAAGCATTCAATTATACATTTTGGAAAGGAAACGGATGTCAAAAAGATGCGAAACAAATTTTGTGTTAAAAATTTAATATTAAAAATCAAGCATTACGGTATCTAATTTTAACTTTCATTTTCTAAATTATATATGTATTATACATAAATAAAAAGAGATTCTATTAATATGATTTAGTAAAAAAGATGTTTTATATATGTTTCATATAATAATCATGTCTCAAAATATAATACCTTTTTAATTGTAGATTCGACCATACACAATTAAAATCTTACACTTAATATTCATTATATTGTATATGTTATATAGGTTTTCCCTTCTTGGATACGAGTTACGATATTGCACATTCTTAAATGTGACCAAAAATATCATACTATCCCGTTCATATTTGACCTATTTACATGGCAACATCGCGTATGGAATTAGAAGGAAAAGAGGGATTTTTCGAATGGATTCTTGAAAGGTCTCATATCTAAAGGGATTGAGGGCCGGGGACAATAATATATAAGAACATTTCATGTACTATACATCTACACGTTGAGCAATGGCTTTAATGCATACGCCTCATTCCTATTAAACAAAAACTAGCATTTGCTTTTCCATCACATAATACATGTTTGGATCTATATTTTTTTGCCTTGGGGCATTACATGTATTATCAGAACCATGAAATACGCTTAGTGGATTTAACAATGGAGCCTTTATAGAAAGTGTATGATGTGAACCTATCAAACTTGTTTGCAAGTGTTGCTATTGTAATCTAGAATATATTACCGATGGGATCATATTGCTTGCATTAGTCTATTAGACCGCACTCATTCATCTCTATACTAGCCACACATAAATGGAAGTCATAGACTACCATTGTGTTACTTTATATTTCCATTAACCCTCAACCATATTAGTCTAGGTTGATATCCTAATGCACATCCATCCATATTTGACTCTGCAGTAGGTGCATAGTGGCACACATTAAGATTAGTGGAGCATTTTCTATGATTTGAGTTGAAGCAGCTGGGAGAAACCCTCATCTAGGGAAATATTGAGATTTTCAATGTAGGATGGCTTCCTTTTTGGATTCTATCACATTTTTACTTTTACTTTGGTGTAGAATTCATGATATCATCATATGATGTAATGGATATAATTCCATGCTTTTTGGACCAAAGAAAATGGCATGCATTTTCCTATGTTTGTGGTTAAGAAAAAGAAGGGTCCTCGGTCCAGTTTACATTGGTGTAGATGTCATGATAGTATGATATGATGTAATGGACATAACTCCATTTTTTTAGATAAAAGAAAATGGCATGCATTTTCCTAAGTTTGTGGCTGGGATAAAGAGGAATGGGGTCATTAGATCTAAACTACATTGGTGTAGAAGCCATGATATTATGATATCGTATAAAAGATATAAGTAAATGATTTTGGATCAAATAAAATGGCATGCATTTTTTAGGGTTGTGCTCGACAAAAAGTAGAAATGATTCATTGGATTCAGTCTCTATATTAACTGAAAACATATTCATCATGTTAGTGTGGTATTATTTTTGTAGAGAGAGTGACTTTGAGTCTCACATTGTCATCTCTAAGCTTGTTCCTAGGATTACATATGGGATGCATAGAGGATCTTATTCACAAGGAACAAATGAGAGTATGAAAATATACACAAACTCATTTACTCATGCACCACACTAGGCTCAAGCTTCAACATTGACGCATGACCTTCGTTCTTGCAATCCCGCTTCATTTTTTCATTAGAAAATTAAATAATATTTTCTCTCTCTAGTATGTAGTTCATCCAATTGTGTATTCGATCAACATAAAAGATCATATTTGACTACCATACCATAATATTTCTCAGATACACAAGATTGGATACATTTAGTATCCATTCATACACAAGAATCTAGTTTATAGATAGTCGAATGTGTGTGTCATAGACTTACTTTATTCAATCAAATGTCTTGAGTGCATAAGGTAGGATACATCTAATAATAGACCATATAAAAGAGTGATATGGAAAAGACATAGTCGTATATGTGAATTAGTGGAGGGTACATTCAACCAGATATGAGATATAGCTGATCAAGTAGATTAAGTCGTTATTTATCGATAATCACATATGTTTGTATATATGTGAGAGTAATCTATTTAGTCTTAGATAAGCACAACCTAAGTAAAATGAGACATACTTCCTTTTGTTACTCTCTTTTACTATGAGGCGATGATGCTTCTAAACCTTTGTCGGTATGTTAACTATTTTTCTTGCATAACTATATAGGCACCGTAAAGGCATCATAGAGTGAACGCTTTAGTTTTTTAGTATCTCTTGTTCACTAGGAAAAGTTCAAAACAAGAACCCCTTCAAAACTATAAAAATTATTGATAAATTTGTAGTGATGATGCCTTTGGAAAATATAGCTATAGAGTAACTATATTGACATTCTAATAGCTTGTCTTATAAACTAATTAAATAATCAAGGAGGTAGTAGCTTGGTGGAGAAGATGTTGGATCCTAGATGGGTGATTGGATTCTCTATGGGGGGGGGGTGAATAGAGCTAAAAGCACTTAAACAAATTCATTAAACATTCAAGATATATGACAAGATAAGGTTGCTAAATAGGTAATTTGTGTGCAACTAAAACATGCATAGAAAGTATGAGAGAGATTGAACATACACAAGTAGACAAGCTATTTAGAGTGGTTCCACACTTCAAACTAGAAGTGTGTCAGTCCACTAACCTAGAGAGGTCAACCTCTAGGATTTCCTAACCATTGCATTCTTGTATTCATTCATAAGACGTACAATACATGACAACCAAAGGAATTACCTATCCAATACAAAGAGTCTTCAACCTTACCAAGGACTTACCCACTTTGCAAGGAGTCTTCCACCTTCTTCCAAGGACTTACCTACTCTTGCACAAGCCTTCAGCCTTACATAAATTACCCACTCTTCTTGGATCTTCTGCCTTTGACTTCACCTTCAATCGGAGAAGCTTCCACCAAGGACTTACCCACTTGAGAAAGGAGTCTTCTGCCTTCACCAAGGGCTTACCCACTCTTGCTCCAAGACTTCACCCTTGATCTTCACCAAGGGACGCCTTCCCTTGTTCTTCACCTCTCTTATCCAAGAGAGAGATCCTTCACATTTTCATGGTTGAAATGAGAGAAAGGGAGGTGTTGGAATTGAGAGCCTCACAAGATATACATGTAGGACGAGCTCTCTTACAAATCTCCTACTCACTCTAATGGACGTAGCAAGTGATTAATCTTAGAGAGAGAGGAGGCTATAGTATCACTCAACTATAGAATAGGGACCTTCATAGTGAATGCTCAACCTTAGAATGAAGCCCAATGGGTCCTATTTATAGCTGGGGATGCCTCTTAGCCTTTCAGAACACTTGAGAATGAAAACTAGCCATTTTGTGGCTTGCAACAGATACATTTTCACTTGTTGCAACTCCACAATGGCTAGAATCACTTTTTTACACTTTTTCATATAGTGCAATCGGTCGAGTGTCTATAAAGGTAACTTGACGATAGAGTAAAAGAGAAAGTCTATATTCATACCATTGGTCGAGTTTGTCCTGGGAAAACTTGACCGACAAATGAAAATCAAATTGGTCAGTTACTCCATCAGTTGAGTTCTGTGAAATGACAACTTGACCGATCAAAAGTCATTTTTAAGATCCAATCAAGATGGGTCGAGTTTGCAACTCACAGAACTCGACTGATGAACAGTCTGATGTGAATTTTGGAAAATGACTTTTGAGTGCTTAAACCTTCGATCTAAGTGCTCATGATTTTTTCTAAGCTTATTACAAATCATACAATCATTACAAGTGATTTACAACATGATTCTAATGGATTTACATCATATTACAAAAATGTTTACTTGTATTGACTTTGACTTGTCTTTTCTCCAATTTGATATGTGCAAGTTAGGACATTTGGAGTAGTGTCTATACCTAATCTGAAATCACTCAAGTAGAGACGTTAGACACCAATATGTGGAATGGTTAGTCATCATCAAAACACAAGTTTAGTCAATTTAGACGTGAGTCAACATTGACCTAATTGACCTTGAGTCAACAGAAGAAACACTCTTTAGAGTAGGGACCCAGGTTCAAATCTCCGGTTGTGAACCTTAGCGCTTCTTGATTCTGTCATGCATCTCGTCCTCTACGTGAGTTTACACGCTCCCCCCGATGTGTGGTTAGTTAAGGGGGGGTTGGGGGTTTACACCCTCACTGACGGTCACAAGCGTGACACTCATTGGGGATGATTCCACATCAAAAAAAAATTAAAATTAAAATGTAACAGTAGATCATCTAAAAGATAATCCAACCAAGAATATATATTTGATATCCTACTCAAAATGTGGTAGATACCATATTTATATAAATGTATATATATATATATATATATATATATATATATATATATATATATATATATATATATATATATACAGACACACACACACATAAATATATATATATATATGCATATATATATATATATATATATATATATATATATATATATATATACAGACACACATATATATTCTTATATATGTATGTATATATATACACATATACATATATGTATGTATATATATATATACATATACATATATATGCATACATATACATATATATACACACACATATATATATACTTGTATATATGTGTATCTATTTATATATGTATATATATGTATATATATATATATATATGTATATATATATATATATACCTGCATTGTATAAAGATATAGTTTTAAACATAGTGATATTATAGTCAAGAAGCTAGTGCAAGTTAAAATTGTTTATATTAATTCTAAGTAATATCGCAGATGTTTTAATTTGAAAAAAGAAACTAAACATTTAGTTGTATATGTATACATGATTGTATGAAAATACATTTTTAAACTTATTTATATTGTAGTCAAGAAGCCAACACATGTCAAAACTATTTATATTAATGCTAATAATAATATAACTGCGGTTTTCATTGAAAATGTAAACTAAACATTTTATTTTTTACTAATTTAAAGTTAGTTGGATCATTTTAATGTATAGTTTATGTAAGTTTGATATTTTTGTTTGTAGACAATATTTATTTGAAGTTAGGTGTGATATCTTAGACTTCCTGATAAAGATGATGAAAAATGATTCTATTGTAAATAATATCTTTAATAATCAAATTTATTATTTCTCAAATAAATGTTTGAAACTAAAACAACATGATGCAATCTACAAATTAATAGTTAGGTTTGATTTACTTTTAGACTAGAAAATAGTTCAGTTTGGTTTAGATAGTTTAGAAATTGATATGTGTAATTTATTTTGAAGTTTCACTTGAAAATCAAATCAAACTAAATTTTGCCACCCTTATGCTCCTCTTTTTTTTGAAATTTTATGATGTTGCCAAATATGCATTCACCAATTGGTTTTAATGTTATTAGAATGCATGGAATTCTTCGTACACCTCTTATATTAGTATCCAAACTTCGACCTCCTTTATCTAGTTATATCATACAATCAAAATTCCTTGAATCATTTGTGTTATTGTTTCGTTTTAATTGTGTTTGCATGCATAAGAGATATTAACTTTGGTCTGTGATTAGCATCAATTAAAATTTATTAAGTGAGAATGTCCTCTGGTTTTCATGCACTCAGCACATGCTTCTATTTGATCGAATCTTTCATTGTCCAATCAATCTTCTTATTTACCATATTGCTAGTTAAAATCTCCAACTGTAAAGCCAAGGTCTTTGATCCCATATAGTTCTTAAGCTTGAAGAATTTGTTGAACATTCGTGCTCTGGGAACCCTTTTTTTGTTAGTATCCCACATAATTAATGTGATGATCGCTATCACACTGATAGCTTAATCGCACAAAACTATGTGGAATTAATCATTAACAACGGATTACCAAAAATCACCAAAAATATAAATTATTTTTGCCAAGAGATCCATCACCAGGAAACTTTTTTCAGAAGAACCAAACCATACATATACATCATGGTTTACTTGTACATATAATGTTTCATTTCCTTGCAAGGCATTGAGATAACATTTGCTTTATCAAGTAATACAAAAAATCAACATCAGGTATCAAGGCGTACTAGTCAAAATCTTGTATTGATTATAAAACTCTTTATAAACTGTCACCCGAAGGAGCTGAGAGTACAGGGACGACACATAAGACTCTATATCTACAAGACACATAGCAGCACACTCAACCTGAGTTGTTACTGTTGTCCTTGCTGCTATTGTCTTCTCTCTGCTACACTGTCCCTACCTCCTCATGCACGGCCACCTAAAAAGTTATGGAACCCACGGGGTCAGACAACTTATCCTAGTGAGAGATATAGCTCACCGCCCAAAGAACTATTATCACAGTTAAAGTTTTATAAATAAGAGAAGAAGAAACCTATATTCAATTAAATAAGTATAATTGTTGATTATATGCAGAGTAGATCAATCTTATCTTATTAATAGTTCAGTATCTATAACCGAGTAGTAGAACATTTAGTCTCTTTTTAGAAGGATTATGAAGAACATGTAAAACTGTTATAAACTAACAGTATAAAACTATAGCAAGGCATCAACCAATGTTTTCATATTTGGTCCTTAAACAAATATGCTAACAGTTGATTACATATTTAAACATTCCATCTAATTATGCCATGTGGAGATGGTAATATATCTTCCATCTCCAACTGACCACTGTGTAGTAAGCATCAGTACCATATAGGTCTATGGAAGAGACAAATCAACGACCTCTCCTTTCTTGGTCAGTACGAGAGTGGCAGTGACATTAAGAGTCATTCTGCATTTTAACTAGCCTGGCATATAAAAGCTCTTTTCTATAGAGATACGTCACATAGCATGTTCTCTATCTAGGGTATGACCTACAGTCAATCATTCTTATATATATTGAGTCACGGCATGCCGCCATTCTCTTTTGGGGTTATGGCTTTATCGCCAATCCTGATGTTGCAGTAGAGCTACGACCGAACAACCACACTCTTTTTAGGAAAGTGGCTCAAGGCCAAATCCTAGGGTTTTAAGGAAGCAAGGTAATACTCATCTTGCACCTTGGCATATTCAAAAATATGTGCTATGAGTAAAACTTGTTTCATCATTTAGCGGATCCTAACACTGAATGATACTATGGTCAGGGCACTACATTTTTAGTTCACTTGATACATTAAGTTCATTACAACATCGTTTAGCATCAATGAAGTTACAAGCATGAATTATATATAAATGCTATACAGAAATGTGTAACATATTTTCAAGAGATCTTGTATCAATTGGTACATATCTGGTTATACCCATCCTGGGATCTGAATCCCCTGAATATTTTATTGGGATCTCATCCCTACAACAATATCATTACCATGATCATACGTTTGGGTATCAAACCCTCAATTCATTGTTGAACAATATTACATCTTGTTAGGAAATAACCAACTCTAGGTCATCAGACCCATATATATATCATACTTGTTGTGCAAGTATATCACATGGCTCACAAGGCCTTATTTAATCTGTATTATACTAAAGCATCATAGCTCATACATGGATATGTTCATCATCTCATAACACCTGCATGGTTAGGATTTCATAACAATGTAATATCAAGTAAATAGCATGACCATGCCATAAGCAGAATCATTGAAATTTCCGTCCTCTCATGATTAGGGTTAGGGTTTCCTTTGTAACTAAATTAGGGTTTCCAAGTGTATACTTATCAATCAAAGCCTTATTCACATTATAAGAGCTTCTTGATTGCCATAAATGTTTAAGCATACTACATCAAATATCATCAATTGATTATCAACATGAGATACAAGTTTCTTTCTTATCCTTACTAGGATATTGACTTCAACATATCTAATACACTAATTTACCCTTCTTTAGGGTTATCAACCTACACTTAATAAAGTGTATTCATATCATTACTTTCATGATGTAATCATTGATTATATTCAAGGTGTATCAGCCTCACTCTTCAAGGTGTATCAGCCTAAACTCTACAAGGCGTATTGGCCTACACTCTACAAGGTGTATCAACCTACACTCTACAAAGTGTATTTGCCTAGAAACATCACTTGTGTCGGCCTAGACACATATACTTGTCTCGGCCAAGACACATATACTTGTGTTGGCCAAAGCATGTCAAAGGCTATCATTTTAGATATGCTTAGAGAGGTATCATATGTGTGGTGATTGAGGTGTATCGACCATAGCACATACTTGTGTGTTTCGTCCATACTATCATCTTATGTATCAACCACCCAACATCAACTTAGGTATCAACTAGTCAACATCAACTAAGGTATCAGCCACTTAATATCAACTTAGGTATCGACCACTCAACATCAACTAAGGTATCAACCACTTAATATCAACTTGAGTATTGGCCACTTTATCCACTAGTGTGTTGACTATATCATGGACTAGGGTATCGGCCATACCATCAACAAGGATATCAGCCTCATCTTCTACTAGGATATTAGCCGCACCTTTAATTAGGGTATCAGCCTCTTCAATCAAGTAGTGTATTGGCCACTCAACATTGTCTAGTGTATGTACCACACTAGCAACTTATGTATCAACCTCACTAACAACTTGGACATTGACCATACCTTTAATTAGTGTATTTCACTATTCAATCAAAAAATGTATCGACCTAGATCCATTTTGGTCATATTGGATTAGCGACCTAATATTTAGAACATATCAACTCATGACGACCATCCAAGTTATGAAGTACACATAGGTTTTAACTTGGATATCTTATAGATATCAACCTACCATATTTGTAACATTTAGATGGAAGATAAAACACTTAAGTGCACAATAATCCTACTCAATAAATTAACCCAAAATAATAGGAATTCATATGTATTGGTTTCAATACTTATAACCTTATATCGGGTTAGGGTTTCCCACAAACCAATATTGGTTTGTGCACATAAGTTATATCATCATGAAGCTCAAGCTCTTTGTCCATAACTACTCTAGTTCATGGAGAACAGTTCTACATATTCATTCAAACTCAGAGAATCATTGTTCAAACAAGAAAGTCAATGTAGGAAAGGAATCACCAAGTATTGCATGATAAAAGATGCATAATAATAAAGTTGAGTTGAAGTTATATAACCCTCCTCAAGAACAACTCAAAAGATCCAAGATTCAAAGCTCAATGTTCTAAGGTTGGAGAAGACTTATCAAAAGTCTAAGACTTGATCACAACACTTCTCTATGAAATAAGGTACCATAGTTAAGAATTTGATGAAGAAAGAAGAGAAGGAAAACATGTTGATCCAAGAACTATAATCTTTCCAAGGTTGAAGACGGTCATGAATCACCTCATGCTCTACAAAGTTGATGTCCACTCTAGTTCTGGTAACCGAGAGAGCCTGAGCAAGTGATGCCAGACTAGGGAGGCACAGTGAGGGAAAGATAACTATAAAAAAGTAATCTAAGTTTAGGAGAGTAGGTTGGTGCTAGTACACCAACATGAGGGTCGTCTCCTTTCTGCTAGTTCTTCTAGAACGGCAGGAGCTCCAGATGGTCTGTATGGACTATCTGTAGAGACGGGAGATGTCTGTCGCTCAGGAGGACACGTCACCACAGTCTATGGTTGTAACGACCCCGTCTCCCGGTAACCCCCAATTAAGGGAGACCCGAAGGTCAGAGCCGTTATTCGATTAACAAGATCAAAGGTTCGACAAATAATCAATAACAATTAATAAACTTTACCAACTAACTGAAACTGGTATAAAATAAAACTTTGTTTACCTTTTGAAATCTGGGATTTCTAATCTTCTATCCATGAAGATACTAATCTAACTAATCCTCCTGTGCACATTACTTCTCATTTAATTCTGCATATGCCACTTTACTGTTTGTTCTTTTCATTTGTACCTAAAACGCCGACAAACAAAACGTCGGTCAGCGAGAGGCTGGAATGTGGGGAAAACAATAAGCATGCAACTACAATAACAAAGTATTCAGTCAATTATCATTTAACATCCAAGATTACGATTTAAACCATACTACTCAATCCTTTCCTATCCCCTATCCCTGTGCTGTCCCTGCAGTGGTCCGAGATCCCACCTCTCTCTGGGTAGATCCTTATTAAACCCTGCATGATCCTACCTAACGAGTAGATCAATATCTAGGGTGGAGTCGCATGGCACTACCCATAGGTAGTCCAATCTCTAACTCAATGTGACTTGATGGACCTACCCCATTGGTAGCCATTTACTAAGTCATTCAATGACCTGATGGGCCTACCCCATTGGTAGCCTTTTACTAGGTCAACTCATTAAGCTATAGAGGGGACTAGGATCTGAGCTAGTAGGCATATCTCTTATGTGATAGTCATATTCACATTATACATTGCATGAATTAAATACATTCAATAGTTTAATTCAAGCCACGATGGAAACATCGATAAAACCCGGAAAACTAATTTGGGTAGTCATAAGCGTAACCACATACCTGTTAAGCAGACTTGAAACAGAATAGTCCAATCAACAAGGCAAACAAGCATTCAATAAGATCCTGAAACAAACATCCAATATCTTCTATCATGGATCATGGTATCCAAGTCTAAGACCTATTCGAGCCCTAGGGTTACTATTTCATTTTTAGGGTTTGTATTGCAATTAGGGTTTCCTTTCATCTTTCACTATTTTAAACCCTAATTATTCATAAAAGATATTAAGGTTATCCCTTACCAACATTTAACCTTATTTTCGAATTAAAGGCACATTAATCATTAATTCCATCCTGATTCAATCAAAACCCTAATTACTACATTGAGGGCCTTTAACCACAAATTAAGAACTTAATGCTCGAATTAGCTTAGATTAAGCATATCCCAACTTTAATCATGAAATTACTCAATTAAAGCCATTAATAGTCGATTTAGTCAACATTAGGGTTTCAAGGCCCATTAAAGCCTATTTATGCACATAAACTCTAAATTAACCAAATTACGTGCAAAGTTCATCCTTTTTATTCTTAATGTTCCTTTTTATCATTAACAGGCTAATATCAACTTTAGTCATCAATTAAACCCTCCTAATCACATTAAACACATCAAAATAGGATTCCTTAATCATCATTACATTAAAGTTAATAACTTATACTACTTTTCGAATTGCAAGCAGAATTAGGCTTCAACTATATTTTATTTAGATTCCTCTCGATTTTCTGAGAAACGTTCATGTATAGCATGTCCTCATCCGACCTACCAATTAATTATTATGAATTTATCAAAATTCACTTACTTTCAGCCAACGGGAGGTCGCCACGTGTCCAGGCCATGCAACGTTGTGGCTCGCTTTCAGTTTATAATGGAATTACTATTATAACCCCGGATCGGCTACTGACTTCCTTGTGTCCCGGAGGGCAGAATCATCAAAACAGCTGGACCTTCTTCTTCCTCGCGGAACTCAGGTTATCGCCGACCTGGAGCTCCTCCGCGGGTGAGTTTCCTCCCACCCTAGGTCACCTGAACCGTCGTCGAGGGCCGCTTGGCCTCTCCCGCCTCCGACGCACCTTGGGCACTGCCCAGGTCATGCTATAACCGGCCAAGACAAGGTCTCTTGACCTGTCATGCGTGGCCGTCGCTGCTGCAATGTAGGTGCGGCTGCACGCAAGTCAGGGCTCACCCTTGATGATAGAGCCAGGCTATGACTCCGGGGAGCATCAGGCTCCACTTAGCAACTCCTTCTTACCGCCGTCTGCTTCCGGTTCACACCATATGTTTGTTAGGGTTTGGTTGTCAAGATCATGAAGAAGAAGGGGAAGAAAGATGTGTACGTGGGATCTCTCCCTCCTGGACTCGGCCCAGAGTTCTCCCTCCTATTATAGAGGGGGTAATCGAAGCCTTATAATGGCCATCCTCGAGTTGCCAAGTCCTTTTCTGAATAGGAAGTTATATTCCTTCATGACAAGGCAATCTTTCCTTTCTAAACAAACTTCCTCGATATTTGTTATTCCTTGGGCTTTATGATTTCGAAATAACTTCTTTTATTCCTTATATTACTTGCCCTTTACCCCAATGACACGAAATTCTATATTCATCTAATCAGAAAATACTTTCTTTTTATCAAATTTTACAAAATTCATCAATAATATATCACATTATGCTCTTATTTTATAATTATGGTATTTTCTCTTTATTCTCCTTTATTGGGGTTCCTTGGATCCCAAGAAACTCAAAGATCTCGAAATTCCTTCCTTTTAAAGGAATACTCATTATCCTTAAATGCATCAATATGCATTATTCTCATTATCTTGTTTTATTAAAATATTTCCTTTTCTGGATTTCTCTTTATTCCTTTCTTATTTGCCTCATTAGTGTTCCTTTTATTATTAGGAACCCTTGTGACACGAAATTCCACTAAGGATTACCCATTCTTTCCTCTTTTCACATATTTTCCATCTTTCATCAATGTTCTTAATTTCTTTATTAACAAGGAATTACTTAATCGATATTTTCTTTTCTTATTACATTTTCTTTGCAACATTGGAATCCTTGGAACCCAAGGAATCTAAGAGGCACGAAATCCTCTTTGGATTTTCCTTCTAGAGGTTTCCACACCTTTCTTATCTCAAATTCTCAGTTATTCATTAATTAATTGAATATCCTTGTTATTAGGCCCAATAGCCAATAAAGCCCACAAATCAAACAACAAGGCTATTGTAAATGAAATCCATGCATTCATCCATTTTTTTGTTCATTTATCTTTATTATGAGAAATTAAATTTCTCAACAAATGAACCCAAAATTTGGGGTTGTAACATCCTTCCCCTCTTATAAGAATTTTGTCCTCAAAATTCCAGCAAGCAAGCAAACAAACAGGATAATCCATTCATATGTCCATCAGGACTACCATGTGGCTTTACCCTATCCATGGTGCTTTCCAAGAACCTTCATCATCTCATATTCTTCCATCTGAGTTCTTTCTTACCTCGGTATATCGTACCCTCATAGGTGACTCAGGACATTTCAGCCTCTCAAAAGCTGAATAGGTTCAGGGCTCAGCACATGGCTTGGATACCTCACATGGTGTTCTAGATCAAACTCATGGAACACATTATACATTATGTTATCCTGAGGGGTAAGGCTAAACACAACCATTTCTACCAATCCATCTCAAATGGATCCCTATATTGGGGACTCAGCTTTCTCAGCTGTAGCTTGGAGGGGTCAGATTTTCACATCACATATTCTCCCACAGTGAACTGCACGTCAGTCTGCTTTGCATCAGCTTGCAACTCATGTTACTCTTGGGCTCTCTCTCTCAGCCATTATACGATCAAGCAACTTCATCTGCACACATTATGGTTCTTTTATGACCTTCACGAGGCCTCCTTCACCAACATCATCTTAATGAAGCAGTGACTGACACAACCTCCTTCTTACATCCCAATGCAGGCTATGGTGGTTAACATCACGTCTTAGGAACTGTCTCTATGTATCACCCTGAATGAGCACACATGCTCTCATCAGACTCTCTAGTCTGGACCATACTGTCCATTAGTATGGGGTGATAAACTGTACAACCACTGAGCTCTTCATGTATCTACTTCCACCTTACGGAAGTGAACCTTTAGGTCACATCAAGAACCTTTGAATTCGCATCATGGTGTAGTTGAACCATCTCATCTCATATGCAGTTCAACCAGATCTGTCCCTTGACAGAACTCTTCCTTTCTTATGTCATCTAGGTAAGGCGATCTACCATAACCCATATCTTATCTTGACCTTCTTGGTCTAGGAGAGACTCACAACATCCATAGTGATGTACTCCCATTCCCTCTGGGGAACTCTTTATACTATATATCCATGCACTGGGTTAATGGTGTTCATCCTTCGCCTCCTAGTTTGCATGGCCACATGCTACCTGCAACTTTGTTTTATGCATCTAAAATGCTACCATTACTTACTATCTTTGTAGTACCAAGGTATATCATGTCCTCATGTATTGTTATGATTCCTCAAGCTTGATGCTTCGGAAACCCTAAACCACTTTAATCAGGGTTTCATCACTTTCTTTTCCAATGAAGTGAATTTGAGGTTCTAACACCATCCTTTCACTACATCAAGGACTAAACTTGCTAACCAAACAACCATTAACTTGTTCAACCTATCTCATTACATCTGAGTGTTAGCCAAAACACATCTTCTTTCCAAACGTAGGGTTAGCCTAACAACTCCCTTCTAGCCAAACTAGGCAGCTCTATCTCCACCAGAGCATCCATTACCACTTCACATCCTTCGGTATTAAGTAAAGTTGAAGACATACTCTTCCATGTATTCTACTTATCATCTCATCTCAAACTCTAAGCTCATACTCACTGTGATCGAACTCGACCTTAGTTAATATGCAAATTCCAGATAGTTCCTGATAGAACATCCTCATAAGCTGGCTACACTACCTCTCATAGTGTTTGCGAGCCATCCATGTATCATTCCTTCCACATCTCTATCATTATTCCTTATAGCAACGTTCCTACTCACAACATCCTTGTCCTTGGTGTATGGCATGCATACTGTCCTATCTCTCACTCTCATAACAAGAAGAAATAAGCATTTGGCGGCCGTCCAAATACAGAGTTCTTCCTATTCCAAGAGTAGGGATGGTACAGCCCACCTCGCCAGTACACCTTCAAGTCTCCGTTGAAACGTGCAACTCATGTCTCTATATCACAATCATCATTATATCAAAGTTACTTTCATGGAAAACTGGCCTCGAACCTACTTGGGTTTACACACAATCCTTGGTCATATCCTCTAGGTCTATAGGGTACCAGCACTTTTGGGGTCATCCCTTTTCCCATATGCACCAGAGAGTGCCCTACTCACTTGCCCTTTGGGTCACATGAGTTAATGAAGGTGATCAATCTCCTAACCCATGGCCCTTAGACAATGATAGCTGTTACCTCCCGACCCTATGGTCATGTGCAACTAGGGAATTAGGCAACTCCGTCTTTCATCGGTCTTATCCCTACCTGACCCTAGAATAGACTTGGGATTCTCTTATAGTACAGGTCTGACTTAGAACCTTACCCAAGCCTTCATCATCTCTTTCTGCATTCATGACTGACTTCCATCCCTTCACAGGGGTCATGGCAACCTGCCTACCTTGGTCAGGCCCCATACCGGTTACTCCCATGGTAACACGTCCACACACTTAGAGATGGTTATCTATGGGCCTATAGGTTCATTTTCATACCATGTACTCTTCACTTAGCTTCTCAAGATCCTATGAGACCTCTTCAGGTCACCTCAAAACCGACAGAACTGATACACACCCTACCAAAGGGTCCTCTCCCAGGATGGGAGGAAACTACAACCCGTGACAGCAAGGTCACAACCACCCTTAGGGTTTACACCCATATGAGCATGCTAAAACCAACAACTACTAAGGCACAAGCGTACCTACAAATCCATGCTAGGTCACACTCATTATCTTTCCTCATCATCAGATCAACTTATTCGTGAGGGGTTCATCAAACATACCCTTACCTGAAGGGGTTTTCCTTTACCTCTACACATTAAGAGTACCATGCTCGAAACTATAGAGACTCAAATCTCAACATAAGCATTGGGTACACCGCTTCCCCTCTTAGGTCTAGGAACCCTAGGTTCGCCTCCGGGTGTCCAACCGCATGCTCATTCTCTTAACCAGGAATCCAGCATGTCCAAGATATGTCATGTACTCCCATGATCTTTCTACTCAAGCAACACTTCAAAGTTGATTCCTCTTCCTAGACAACTACTAGGTATAAAACCTCACAACTGGTGCCTTAACCTCCTCAGGGTCTAAGGCACTCTCTATCTCATCTTAGTAGGTAATCACTTGTACCATAGGTACCAGAAGCATCATCCTCCCTCCAGGGTTCGGTTACTCTCAAGCTAACTAAGACATCATCAACCTCTAGGGATCATGCATGAGGCAACCATTATCATCCACTTAGGTCGCATCCTTCTCGACTCCCACTGTTTCTCAAGTTTTGGGGTTTTAGGCTTCCAACCTTCTTGGCCGAGGTCTGCTCCCTCTCTCTATAGCTAATCCTACAACCAACCTCTCTATAAGAGGTCCTGTCTTTAAGAAGGATCAAGCTCATAAGCATGTCCCTACCTGAGTGAAGCCTATACTCGAACTTATGTTTACTCAAGGTTATCCATAACCCCTTATGCTTGTCTCATAAGCCCTCCATCATGATCCCTTGACTAGGGTTTCGTTTAATATCACCACTACTGACACACTCTGGGTATAAGTTATATCCTACTGGTAACAGCCCTATAGGTTCTTCTCTAACCTCATCCATGAAGGAGTTACCCTTCACTCGACCATGCACGACCCTCTCCAGGGTTGGGTCGCCACAGGTACTAGGTCATCTACCCTCTTATGGCATCCCAAAGTCATGTCCAACCAACCACTTGGTCAACCAGGACATCAAACTCATCATATCATCTCTCTCTCTCCAACCTTCACTTAGGGGTAGGGTTACCATCATCCTCAAAGGATGTGCTAGGTTTCTACCTTGAGTGGAGGTCTCTACCTCCAAGACTAACTCTCTCTACTCATCCTCCTACCAAGGAGGTCTATCCTCAGGTCTCTCCTGAGGGAAAAGACAACTCGTGTCATACGACCTAAGCATGTATCTAATCCTTTTTCGCTTATTCTATTAAGCTTATGTCCATGACATCTTATTTACATGCTTTTTATTAAATTTGGTGGAGGATTCCTTAATCCTTATCAACCTTACCCATACCTCAAGAAGGTGAGGGAAAGAGAAAAAACCCTAATCCTTAAGGTCCTTAATAGAATTTGAGTTGAGAAAGGAAGAACGAGATGAGAGAGTCCTAAAGGTATCTTATTTCGATTCATACCCTAAGACTTTGGCCAGGCAGTCACACGGATCCGGGAGTCCTCATATTCTGACTAGCGGTGCGGAGGAAAATATTGCCAGCCCCCGGTCGTGATCCTTTTCTAGACACCTCTGTCTTTCAGATAATCATCTAATAACTCCCTCGGTTCTATGGAATTTGTAAAATTTAATAATTATTAAAGACTAGATGAGGAACCTATGCTCTGATACCAATGGTAACGACCCCGTCTCCCGGTAACCCCCGATTAAGGGAGACCCGAAGGTCAGAGCCGTTATTCGATTAACAAGATCAAAGGTTCGACAAATAATCAATAACAATTAATAAACTTTACCAACTAACTGAAACTGGTATAAAATAAAACTTTGTTTACCTTTTGAAATCTGGGATTTCTAATCTTCTATCCATGAAGATACTAATCTAACTAATCCTCCTGTGGACATTACTTCTCATTTAATTCCGCATATGCCACTTTACTGTTTGTTCTTTTCATTTGTACCTAAAACGCCGACAAACAAAACGTCGGTCAGCGAGAGGCTGGTATGTGGGGAAAACAATAAGCATGCAACTACAATAACAAAGTATTCAGTCAATTATCATTTAACATCCAAGATTATGATTTAAACCATACTACTCAATCCTTTCCTATCCCCTATCCCTGTGCTGTCCCTGCAGTGGACCGAGATCCCACCTCTCTCTGGGTAGATCCTTATTAAACCCTGCATGATCCTACCTAACGAGTAGATCAATATCTAGGGTGGAGTCGCATGGCACTACCCATAGGTAGTCCAATCTCTAACTCAATGTGACTTGATGGACCTACCCCATTGGTAGCCATTTACTAAGTCATTCAATGACCTGATGGGCCTACCCCATTGGTAGCCTTTTACTAGGTCAACTCATTAAGCTATAGAGGGGACTAGGATCTGAGCTAGTAGGCATATCTCTTATGTGATAGTCATATTCACATTATACATTGCATGAATTAAATACATTCAACAGTTTAATTCAAGCCACGATGGAAACATCGATAAAACCCGGAAAACTAATTCGGGTAGTCATAAGCGTAACCACATACCTGTTAAGCAGACTTGAAACAGAATAGTCCAATCAACAAGGCAAGCAAGCATTCAATAAGATCCTGAAACAAACATCCAATATCTTCTATCATGGATCATGGTATCCAAGTCTAAGACCTATTCGAGCCCTAGGGTTACTATTTCATTTTTAGGGTTTCTATTGCAATTAGGGTTTCCTTTCATCTTTCACTATTTTAAACCCTAATTATTCACAAAAGATATTAAGGTTATCCCTTACCAACATTTAACCTTATTTTCGAATTAAAGGCACATTAATCATTAATTCCATCCTGATTCAATCAAAACCCTAATTACTACATTGAGGGCCTTTAACCAAAAATTAAGAACTTAATGCTCGAATTAGCTTAGATTAAGCATATCCCAACTTTAATCATGAAATTACTCAATTAAAGCCATTAATAGTCGATTTAGTCAACATTAGGGTTTCAAGGCCCATTAAAGCCTATTTATGCACATAAACTCTAAATTAACCAAATTACGTGCAAAGTTCATCCTTTTTATTCTTAATGTTCCTTTTTATCATTAACAAGCTAATATCAACTTTAGTCATCAATTAAACCCTCCTAATCACATTAAACACATCAAAATAGGGTTCCTTAATCATCATTACATTAAAGTTAATAACTTATACTACTTTTCGAATTGCAAGAAGAATTAGGATTCAACTATATTTTATTTAGATTCCTCTCGATTTTCTGAGAAACTTTCATGTATAGCATGTCCTCATCCGACCTACCAATTAATTATTATGAATTTATCAAAATTCACTTACTTTCAGCCAACGGGAGGTCGCCACGTGTCTAGGCCCATGCAACGTTGCGGCTCGCTTTCAGTTTATAATGGAATTACTATTATAACCCCGGATCGGCTACTGACTTCCTTGTGTCCCGAAGGGTAGAATCGTCAAAACGGATGGACCTTCTTCTTCCTCGCGGAACTCAGGTTATCGCCAACCTGGAGCTCCTCCGCGGGTGAGTTTCCTCCCACCCTAGGTCACCTGAACCGTCGTCGAGGGCCGCTTGGCCTCTCCTGCCTCCGACGCACCTTGGGCACTGCCCAGGTCGTGCTATAACCGGCCAAGACAAGGTCTCTTGACCTGTCATGCGTGGCCGCCGCTGCTGCAATGTAGGTGCGGCTGCACGCAAGTCAGGGCTCACCCTTGATGATAGAGCCAGGCTATGACTCCGGGGAGCATCAGGCTCCACTTAGCAACTCCTTCTTGCCGCCGTCTGCTTCCGGTTCACACCATATCTTTGTTAGGGTTTGGTTGTCAAGAACATGAAGAAGAAGGGGAAGAAAGATGTGTACGTGGGATCTCTCCCTCCTGGACTCGGCCCAGAGTTCTCCCTCCTATTATAGAGGGGGTAATTGAAGCCTTATAATGGCCATCCTCGAGTTGCCAAGTCCTTTTCTGAATAGGAAGTTATATTCCTTCATGACAAGGCAATCTTTCCTTTCTAAACAAACTTCCTCGATATTTGTTATTCCTTGGGCTTTATGATTTCGAAATAACTTCTTTTATTCCTTATATTACTTGACCTTTACCCCAATGACACGAAATTCTATATTCATCTAATCAGAAAATACTTTCTTTTTATCAAATTTTACAAAATTCATCAATAATATATCACATTATGCTCTTATTTTATAATTATGGTATTTTCTCTTTCTTCTCCTTTATTGGGGTTCCTTGGATCCCAAGAAACTCAAAGATCTCTAAATTCCTTCCTTTTAAAAGAATACTCATTATCCTTAAATGCATCAATATGCATTATTCTCATTATCTTGTTTTATTAAAATATTTCTTTTTCTGCATTTCTCTTTATTCCTTTCTTATTTGCCTCATTAGTGTTCCTTTTATTATTAGGAACCCTTGTGACACGAAATTCCACTAAGGATTACCCATTCTTTCCTCTTTTCACATATTTTCCATCTTTCATCAATGTTCTTAATTTCTTTTTTAACAAGGAATTACTTAATCAATATTTTCTTTTCTTATTGCATTTTCTTTGCAACATTGGAATCCGTGGAACCCAAGGAATCTAAGAGGCACGAAATCCTCTTTAGATTTTCCTTCTAGAGGTTTCCACACCTTTCTTATCTCAAATTCTCAGTTATTCATTAATTAATTGAATATCCTTGTTATTAGGCCCAATAGCCAATAAAGCCCACAAATCAAACAACAAGGCTATTGTAAATGAAATCCATGCATTCATCCATTTTTTTGTTCATTTATCTTTATTATGAGAAATTAAATTTCTCAACAAATGAACCCAAAATTTGGGATTGTAACAATGGTAGAGGCCAGAGTCCATGGCGAATACTAGAAGCTGCATAGACACCGTCGAAGACATGACATTGAAGACTGCACATAGATGCAAGGTATTGTCACTGAGAAAGCCCCAAGAAAAGGTATATCTCGTTAAAACCATCCTTCCCATTACATAGTCATTGATGCGATATCCTATTATGGGTCAATGGTCAGTAAAATTTTTATTTCAATTTCCTATTCTGAGGCCATAAAATCCAACAATGGTATCAGAGCCACATCATTGGGATAAATCAATATGATCAAATTTTAGTTTTATCGTTATTTATTTATTGTATATGATGCAAATATTTAAAATGACTAATGTACAAACACCACATGCGACCACAAACTAATATACATATATAATATAGTATATATGCAATTGATACACATCGCCCTAAAATATTTTGATGGTGGATGTGTAGCATGGTTATGGCCTATAAACCCTATGTGTGCTTGGTTGGTTATGGATGTTTGCATCTCGATTTGCATAGAGAGCATCTGCCTTCTATTCCACATGTAACTCGAGATCCTTTCTCTTCTACCTTTGCTCCCCTCGAATGTAACTCCAGGTTTATTAAAGATTATGCAGAAGTAGGATACCGAAGAAGAAAACGCCTTTCACCCAGTATGGATTTGTGCTTTTACGTTATGAATTATTAAAGTATTCCACTTCAGCAAAAGTAGTATTTCTCTCGCTTTGTTTGATTTTCGTGGCTACAACATGTGTAACTATTGTGGGCTGGTCCAGAGAAGATTTTGGAGCCATATTTTTATTCGAATTGGGTTGGGGTTAACGTGAACCCAGACTATAAAGTCCAAATACTCAGTTTTCTTATGACCGAGAGAACCTACTCCGGGCAAAGCCGACATGGTAAACTCTCGAGACATGAGAGAGTGTGGTCCGGTCACCCCCTCCCACATCTAATCAGTGTGGATTTCCGTTCGCAAAGTGTCTTCGGTGAGGTTCGAACCCGGGTCCTTCATTGAGACTTATCGAGCTGTTACCACCTGGGCTACTATGACCAAATTGAGGTTTATAAATATTATATGTATAATCTATTATATGCATACCTAGATATTATTTGTATCACATAATATATATTCATTTTGTAAGACCCACTTGCCTATTATTTGTTTTATCAGAACAAATAAGTCTACCACTTATTCGTGCAATATCTTCTCTTTTAAAGTTAAATGAAGCATATGGGTCTAACTTCGAACTCATACTTGTTAGCCAAATTGAATAGTCCCCGTGTTTTAAAATGTAATCTAGGCCTAGGCCAAATCTTTTGGTAGCCTAATTTGGGTTTACATTCCAGCACAACAAAACTTCTGAGGGCCCCAACTTGATGTTCATATGTAGTCGTTGGTTAGAACGTCTTACACAGATTTTTATTTGGTATTAAACAAAGATAACAAAAAGACGATTTGCATATTCTTTTTATAAAATGAGGAGGGATTAAGTAGACATCCCAAATTTTAAATAATGATATCATACACCAGTAGTTGGGTTGTTAAGGTACACATGTTTTATGTTCGTTATTATATATTTTAAGCTTAGTAGTCTGTTTTTAAGTTACATTATTTCCATTTGTACTTATAGTCTTATCATAGTATCACTAATCAACTAAAACCAAGTGCAACGAATAAAAGTGGATAGTATAGTTGTATCATGTAAAAGAGTTTGCGTGTTAAATCTGTTTTCCTAATTTTATTTCGCAACTTATTAATATATGTATGATTAGTGACAAAGTATGAGAGAACTTGTATCGACAGAAACACGTTTCATATATTTAGTTTCTTAGTACCAAAAATTTGAAAAGTAACGTTATGACCCCTCAAATCTATAGACGTGATGTTTCGTATTATCAATTTTGCTATTCAGAAAAGCGGTGGAGGTGCATTTTGTTGTCTACCCACTTTATGTCTCATTGTAAATTTTATGTATATCTACCATACATAGTCTAGTCTTGAATTCATGAATGTTATTTTATATACACAAAATATCAATATAAGGCTACATCTTGATTATAGTAGTTATCTAACACTAAGATATACATATGTGTTTTCATATACATACATTGATATTTGCACTATTTTCCATATTAGATAGGTAACAAAATGAATAAATTATAACATTATATTTATATATAATCTTAATAAGTCCTTAGGAGAATTATATATCAACTCTATGCATGATCATTTTTCAGTGTCCCGTTGAGATAGCGTCACTAGGGGAAATACCCTGATACTCCACGGTTAAAAAATGGTCAACGGTCATTGCAGATGTCAAGACCACGGTTATTTGCCGTGTATAGTTCCATCATCTAATGGTCCACGGTTTCTGGGCTTTAAGCCCATTCACACAAGATCCAATAACTATTCTCACCCTTTATAACACTATTCATACTGCTTTAGGTTTTTACTTATCGCATTACGGCTTGGCCGGCCGCCCCGCATGCCCTAGAAAAACTTTGTGCCCAAGCGGAAGGGCTGCGGCGGCGTTTCTGGATGGTGGAGTTCGGGGCAATACGTGTGTGCCCGAGGAAGCTGGTGGAGATTGGAAGCTACATCACTCTCATCCGGCCCGGGGACCTCTCTGCCGTGTCCGCGACCAGCACCAGGAAGTGTGGCATCACCCGCGAGGCCGTCTCTGCCGCACCGCCGTTCGAGGAAGTGGCTGGCAACATCTTTGACATCCTTAACGGTAGGGTGTGGGCGGGGCACAACATCCAGAGGTTCGACTCTGCGCGGATCAGGGAGGCGTTCGACGAGATCGGGGGGCCGGCGCCCGTGCCCGTTGGGATGATCGACTCGCTGGCAATACTGGGGCGTCAGTTCGGCAAGAGGGCAGGGAATCTCAAGGTATTACAATCGTTTTTGTCAGCTGCCCGCAATTGGTTGTCTCAAAGACTCAAACTTAGGCCTGCATAACGGCATTCTGAAATGACGATTGATGGATCAATACTCACGGCACTTGCTATCCTTTCTCCTTGTACCAGATGGCAACACTGGCAACCTACTCTCAGACAACAACATCATAGGTACGAAGTTGATAACCTCCGCAGCTGCCACAGGATTGTTAGATTATAATGTGCCTACCAAATTTCTCATAGTTGATTGTTAATACAGGAGCCTTGTACATCCTATTTATATAAAACTATGCTACTCTTTTCTGCACATTAACAACAAATACACTTATTTTCCTAACATTATGTATCTTCTTATCTAATTGTGCTTCTCTTTTATTCATTCCTCTTTATGATGTTAAGAAATTAATGCAGAAATGATTTTGTGTCACTATGGTAAGATGCATACAACTATTATTCAATCTCTTTCATTTGTTGCATAATTGATTATATGCTGCCAACTTAGTGACAAAATATGGCTTAGCTTAGTAATTTTGGATTTTACATGAAAAGATTGTTACAGTAGAGGTTTAGAAATTATATTCCACAATCAATATTGTAAAGTCATTTAGTACCATATTTTCAAATTTTATGACCATATGGGACATTCTATTATTGCAGGATGATGAGTTTTGTTTTGTCGACGTCATCTGGATTCAAAGTCACAACATCTGAGTGTACAAAGTTAACAAAGATAAAGGTCTCATGTTGCATCCTTCATAGATCCTATTCGTGGGATTTAGTCTCATATGGTTGTTAAGATTGGAAAATATTGTA
Organism: Alisma plantago-aquatica; assembly: GCA_963693085.1. Classification (NCBI taxonomy): domain Eukaryota; kingdom Viridiplantae; phylum Streptophyta; class Magnoliopsida; order Alismatales; family Alismataceae; genus Alisma; species Alisma plantago-aquatica. The sequence continues at coordinate 1,924,145,270 of OY856409.1, read as the reverse complement.
CTCAAGTCTTTAGATGAAAAAAGTAGATTTGTTTAAGGAGATACAATATGCAATGTTGTGGTCATAAATTGTAATGATCAGAGATTGAACCAGTACGTGCCCTTGTACTTTTTAACTATTATATATGAAAAACTCATTGCATAAAATTTGTTTTTAATTGATAGAGATCGTGATTTGATATGAGTGTTATATGAATGAGTATGGGATTGATCTAAGTAATGCTTCACGCATTATCCACTTGTGGTGGGTTATCAATGTTCATATGGATTGATTGGTATCTGAATTGTGCTTCAAATTGTTGTCTCTCTACGATTTTATTACATATAGACCACAACTTTTCACCATGGACCGTAAAATCTAATTTAATAATAAATGAATAATAGTCCACAGTTATCACAGTGGATTATATGATTTTTAATCTAAAATACGAAAATACAAATAGTCCACGGTTTTATAATAGTCCATGGGTTTGTCCGTGGAGTATGAATAATAGTCTACGGCTACTTAGTCTACGGTAATAGTCCACGGTCATTTTATACTCCACGGTTAAAACCATGGATTATGAAGCATAGTCCACAGTAATATTTGTGGACTATAAGTCTTTTTCCTCTAGCGTGCAAGGTTCAGATGTCGATGTAACCTTTGAATCACATCGACATTTAATCTTTTTTATCAAGATTTTCTTTAATGTGCAACTGGATGACACATTCTCCCGCCGACTGTGAAATGCAGATTTGATCTCACTATGACGGGAGATCCTTAACAGAAGAAAAAAATTAAACCACACATTTAAAAAAAAAATAATACCAAAATATATACAAACCTTTCAGTATTATTTCAAAATTGTGCATATTTTGGATGAATATGCTTTCCATTTTGGCTTATTCACATTTTGTGATGCGTTAGAATATTTAACAAATTCACCCTAAAAAGTAAATGCGCACTCCAAAAAATTGATATATATATATATATATATATATATATATATATATATATATGACGTTCATTCATTGCCCGCACAGGTAGCCTGTATTTTGCTACCCGGCAGCCAAAAAAGTAACTATTCTGGCCCGAAAAGTAACCCTGCTATCAAAAAAGTAACTATATTGATCAAAAAGTAACTATGCGACTAAAAAAGTAACTCTGTACAAAATATACAGCATATATATATGTATCCGTGTTTTATAATCTATTGTTGCAAACATAACTATCTATGCACGGAACTTAGCAGTTTGCAAGGTAAAGTAACCTTCTACATGTCAAAAGTAACCAACTTGAAAAAAAGTAACCAAAATAGTGAGCGGGTAGCTACCCGCGCGGGCAATAAAGATGGCCCCATATATATATATATATATATATATATATATATATATATATATATATATATATATATATATATATATATATATATATATAGTCAGGCTAGAATACACTCAAGTGTACAGATCACGTCGTACACCCCAATGGTGTTTGCCTATCTAGACCATGTTTTTCTAAAATCTAATCCATTGATCTTCATGGTTACAATAATAATAGGTGACATACAAAATTTGAACTCATTTGGATGAGTGTAAGTCACTCATCTAAGGACAACAAAATCAACGCACAAAACTAATTTGAAATACATGATTTTTGCCTCCTTTAGATGCACGACCTATAAGTGACCAAATGAGCTAAAATTTATTATATAGTATGTTCTTATGATAATTAAGAAGATCAACGGTTTATATTTTTCAAAAATTTACTACATCTTAAAAAATGACTGAGGTGTACGGTGCCTCCGGTACACTCGAGTGTACACTAGCCTGACTCTCTCTCTCTCTCTCTATATATATATATATATATATATATATATATATTGTTGACTCAAGGTCAATTAGGTCAATGTTGACTCACGTCTAAATTGACTAAACCCGTGTTTTGATGATGACTAACCATTCCACATATTGGTGTCTAATGCTTCTACTTGAGTAATTTCAGATTAGGTATAGACACACTCCAATTGCCCTAACTTGCGCATCTCAAATTGGAGAAAAGACAAGTCAAAGTCATACAAGTGCACGTTTTTGTAATATGATATATATCCATTAGAATCATGTTGTAAATCACTTGTAATGATTGTATGACTTGTAATTAAGCTTAGAAAAATATCAGGAACACTTAGATCGAATTTTAGAGCACATTAAATGTAACTTTGAAAATCAATTACAGGCACTTGGTCGGTCGAGTTTACCACCCTGAAACTCGACCGATCAACCTTGGTCGATTTTCTTAAGATTGCATCAGTCGAGTTGTGCACTCACAGAACTCGACCGATTGGGTAGTAGGCTATTTCCAGTTGAAATGGTCGGTCGAGTTTCCTCAGGACAAACTCGACCGATCATTTGAACATCGGTTTGCCTCCTACTTGATCGGTCGAGTTACACCCATTAGAACTCGACCGATTGCACTATACGGAAAAGTGCAGAAAAGTGCTACTAGCTGTTGTGGAGTTGCAACAAGTAAAAATAGATCCGTTGCAAGCCACAAAACGGCTAGTTTTCGTTCACAAGTGTTCCCAAAGGCTAAGAGGCATCCCCAACTATAAATAGGACCCCTTGGGCTTCATTCCAAGGTTGAACATTCACTATGAAGGTTCCTATTCTATAGTTGAGTGATCCTACAACCTCCTCTCTCTCTCTCTGAGCTTAATCACTTGCAACATCCATTAGAGTGAGTAGAAAATCTGTAAGACAGCTAGTCCTACATGTATATCTTGTGAGGCTCTCACTTCCACCACCTCCTTTCTATCTTTCCAATCATGAAGATGAAGGTTCTCTCTCTTGTCCAAGTGAGGTGAAGAAGAACAAGGGAAGGAGTCCCTTGGTGAAGATCAAGGCCGAAGACTTGGAGCTCGAGTGGGTAAGCCCTTGGAGAAGGAAGAAGACTCAATCTCAAGTGGGTAAGTCCTTGGTGGAAAGCTTCTCCGAGTGAAGGTGAAGTCAAAGGCGGAAGATCCAAGAAGAGTGGGTAATTCCTACAAGGCTGAAGACTTGTGCAAGAGTGGGTAAGTCCTTGGAGAAGGCCGAAGACTTTTGCAAAGTGGGTAAGTCCTTGGTAAGGTTGAAGACTCTTTGTATTGGATAGGTAAGTCCTTTGTTGGTCATGTATTGTAAGTCTTATAAGTGAATATAAGAGTGCAATTATTGGAAGTCCTAGAGGTTGACCTCTCTAGGAAAGTGGACTGACACACTTCTAGTTTGAAGTGTGGAACCACTCTAAATAGCTTGTCTAATTGGTGCATGTTCAATCTCTCTTATCCTTGCTATGCATGATTTAGTTGCACTCAAATTACCTATTTAGCAACCTTATCTTTTGATATATCTTGAAGTTTTGATGAGTTTTGTTTAAGTGCTTTCATCTCTATTCATTCCCCCTCTAGAGCATCTAATCACCCATCTAGGATCCAACAAGTGGTATCAGAGCGGGTCTTCTCCAAGCATACTTCCACATGTAGGAGAATATGGGTGATTATGAAGATGGAAAACCTTCAAAAAGAGAAATAGAAGGAAATAAGAGAGAAAAAGGGATCACAAAGGCTCCATCAACAAATGAAAGCACTAGTGGAAGATCTAGTGAATGTTAAGATGGAAGATGCCTTTGCGCCCTCATGACAAGCTCAACTAAAGATTTAAATGAGGTAAATTCAAGTGTTGAGATTCAAATAAATACTTATCTTAGTCAACTAAATGCTCTTAAATTTGCGAATTCTAGCTTGCTTGATAAGATTAAGTTTTTAGAATCTCAACCTTCTATGACTACTTCATATATAGAGCTTGCTACTACTATTGTTTCTCTCTCTATTGTTTCTTATGCTCTTAAATGTTCTTATGAGAGTCAAGAGCTTACTTTGCAAGGAATAAAATGTGTAGATAAAGTTTATCCTTTAAAGATTACTTGTCTTGTATATGAACCTGCTTCCTTGCATAGTAGTGTAATTGCTCTTGACGCTCATACTATCTTTTCTTATAGAGAGAAAGTTTTTGATTCTCTATCTTGTGATAAAGATTCTTATATGAGTAAAGATGTTTGCTTAGAAATGTATCTTGTGCATGCTAGAGATGATATGAATCTATTGTGCTTTACCTTTACTTCTCTTGTGCATGACAATCATAGTTTGAGATCTTCTTTGCAAAGATTCTTAGGTGATAAAAAGAATCTTAATCAAATCCTAGACCATACTACCAAACAAATGGGTAGAGATGGCATTGGACTTGACTGTAGCCAAAGGAACAACAAAGACAAAGGACCTTAAATTTTCAATGAAGAATCCTCCAGTTCTAAGGCTACGGGCACTAGTAATCATTGCAATGATTTTGGTCATTATTCTAATTATTGTCCTTTTAGGAAAGCACCCAAAAGCAATCGCATTTGGGTTGCTAAACTAATCCCTCCGGACCCAAAAACATGATTGGGGACCATTTCATCTTTATCCTTGTAGGTACTTGCAAATTGATTGACTTGAGCCACTAATTTGCAAATTGACTTCTCAATCCACATGAAAGAAGAAAGGTGAGATGTGTAAAGGGTGACAACAAGTGGAAAAGCAATGGTAAGCACAAAGGTAAATGTTTTATTGCTTATAACCTATCTGAACTTGTTTTTGTCAAGTTAGTGTGTACTATACATATGGTTTTTGAGTCAAAAGTGGCATTTTGTGATTCTCTTCACACTCTTGCTCAAAAATGGTTTCTAATGCTTCTATAGTGCATTACTAACTTGCTTAGACATGTTTGGATATGGTTTGTATTTTTAGCATGCTTTTAAATATGTTTTTATGAAATATATGTGCTCTTTGACAGCTGGTCTGTCGGTCGAGTTTTCCCTATTGAAACTCGACCGATAGGCACCAATGGGTGTTGCCAACAGCTGTCATCGGTCGAGTTGACAATGCACAGAACTCGACAGATAACACTATGCAAAGAATATTACAATTGGCTTATTGAATGAGAATTTCCCTCCCAACTAGATTTTCTCAACCAATAACCTTATTCTTTGGCACTCTCATTTGGTACCTTTATATATGCACATTGCCATGTTCTAAATTGCCTATCTTGCTTACAACTATATCTCTCTAATTGCTCTAAATTGGTATATCTATATCTTGCAATTACTTACCTTGAGTTATTTTGCAGGTTTTGATGATGATCTCTATGGATCTCTTAGTTGTGTCTTAAATTGCTTCCGTTGTGCTCTAACTTGCTACATCTATCTAGGTGTATATCTTGTTTTGATACAACCTTGAGGTTCTTAGGGGTAATCATCTTATGGTAAGGATGCATATCTAGTGAGTTATATCCTCTCATGTTTCTAAATTTGCATATCTCTTTGTTTGGATATATCTCTACATCTACTCATAGCTTGCTTTATGTTGTGTATCTTTTGATATCTCTTGCTATGATCTAGATCCTACTAGTAGTCCTAACTTGTGATATCATCTACTAGTAGTTCACATACATGTAGTTCTAACCCTGTCAATAATTGGTATATTTGCTCATCTATATTCTATGCTTGTATCTTGTCTCGTACATGCTCAAGTTTATTCCTTGAATTGCATATCTTCTATCTTGAGCTGCTTGCATAACATTGTGATGCAGGGTACATAGTTCTACATGATATGTAGAAATTGGAGTATTTTTTTGGATTTTATGCAGCTTTTGCTCCAGTTTCAGTTTTTGATGCCAGACTAGTGTTTTTCATGCAGAAACGACCTTCTGAGCAAGACTCATTGCTTTGCCATGAGCTCCGATGGTTTTTGGTCAAATTCCATCATCTTGAGGGTTAAAATTGTGATTTATTATTTTCTGCAACACTTTATCTTGCATTTTTGGGTTGTTCAAGTATATGCTTTAACTTGCTTTTCTTTCTATGCTTGGACAAGCCCCTATCTGTGCTCTTCTACTCTCCTTATATATATTTGTGTTATCTCCTTTCTTTCTAATAAGTGATGCTTCTTATTTCTTCATAACCCCACTTTTTGATATGACAAAGGGGGAGAAAGGTATGTCTTCTTTTAAAAGAGGAAGAAGGCATGTCCTACATGAAGAGGAGAAGTATGTCCATGTAAAAGGGAGAAGGTAAAGGGGATAAGACATATATGTGTAGAACATATATGAGTAGAAGACATAGTATTCTATAAATGTTATGAAATCTAACCATGCAGGAGAAATAACATCAATTGAGGGGGAGTATGAAAACTCAATGCGCATCAATTGAGGGGGAGCATATGAACTCCATTCTATCGAAAACCCTAGGTTTCTCCAAAGCTATGAAATTCCTTAAATGCTTTCAAAACATTTATGGAATGGTTTGTCATCTTCAAAAAGGGGGAGAATGTTGACTCAAGATCAATTAGGCCAATGTTGACTCACGTCTAAATTGACTAAACACGTGTTTTGATGATGACTAACCATTCCACATATTGGTGTCTAATGCTTCTACTTGAGTAATTTCAGATTAGGTATAGACACACTCCAATTGCCCTAACTTGCGCATCTCAAATTGGAGAAAAGACAAGTCAAAGTCATACAAGTGCACATTTTTGTAATACGATGTATATCCATTAGAATCATGTTGTAAATCACTTGCAATGATTGTATGACTTGTAATTAAGCTTAGAAAAATATTAGGAACACTTAGATCGAATTTTAGAGCACTTTTAATGCAACTTTGAAAATCAATTACAGGCACTTGGTCGGTCGAGTTTACCACCCTGAAACTCGACCAATTAACCTTGGTCAATTTTCTGAAGATTGCATCGGTTGAGTTGTGCACTCACAGAACTCGACCGATTGGGTAGTAGACCATTTCCAGTTGAAATGGTCGGTCGAGTTTCCTCAGGACAAACTCGACCGATCCTTTGAATATCGGTTTGCCTCCTACTTGATCGGTCGAGTTACACCCATTAGAACTCGACCGATTGCACTGTACGAAAAAGTGCAGAAAAGTGCTACTAGCCGTTGTGGAGTTGCAACAAGTGAAAATAGATCCGTTGCAATCCACAAAATGGCTAGTTTTCATTCACAAGTATTCCCAAAGGCTAAGAGGCATCCCCAGCTATAAATAGAACCCCTTGGGCTTCATTCCAAGGTTGAGCATTCACTATGAAGGTTCCTATTCTATAGTTGAGTGATCCTACAACCTCCTCTCTCTCTCTGAGCTTAATCACTTGCAACATCCATTAGAGTGAGTAGGAAATCTATAAGAGAGCTAGTCCTACATGTATATCTTGTGAGGCTCTCACTTCCACCACCTCCTTTCTATCTTTCCAATCATGAAGATGAAGGTTCTCTCTCTTGTCCATGAGAGGTTAAGAAGAACAAGGGAAGGAGTCCCTTGGTGAAGATCAAGGCCGAAGACTTGGAGCTCGAGTGGGTAAGCCCTTGAAGAAGGCAGAAGACTCAAGCTCAAGTGAGTAAGTCCTTAGTGGAAAGCTTCTCCGAGTGAAGGTGAAGTCAAAGGAGGAAGATCCAAGAAGAGTGGGTAATTCCTACAAGGCCGAAGACTTGTGTAAGAGTGGGTAAGTCCTTGGAGAAGGCCGTAGACTCTTGCAAAGTGGGTAAGTCCTTGGTAAGGTTGAAGACTCTTTGTATTGGATTGGTAAGTCCTTTGTTGGTCATGTATTGTAAGTCTTATAAGTGAATATAAGAGTGCAATTGTTGGAAGTCCTAGAGGTTGACCTCTCTAGGCAAGTGGACTGACACACTTCTAGTTTGAAGTGTGGAACCACTCTAAATAGCTTGTCTAATTGGTGCATGTTCAATCTCTCTTATCCTTACTATGCATGATTTAGTTGCACTCAAATTACCTATTTATCAACCTTATATTTTGATATATCTTGAAGTTTTGATGAGTTTTGTTTAAGTGCTTTCAGCTCTATTCACCCCCTCTAGAGCATCTAATCACCCATCTAGGATCCAACATATATATATATACATATATATATATATATATATATATATATATATATAAATATAAACTTAGTACCATGTAATAGATAAAGAAGGCAAGAAATAAAAACATTTCCTTCCTCAAGGATATCTCTTTCCTTGAGTTTATCTTTTTCCTTGGCAAGTTGAGGATAGTATTTTTTAAGTTCATTTGCAACAGTTCCTGATTAAAATCTAACTCTAAGATTTAGTAACATATTGGTTGAGCATGTGTGAGAGAGATTATTCGTGGGTTTAGCATGCCAAATTTTTGTACACTTTTTACATTAGGACCGTGACTCCCTATTAAAGATCTAAATGTAGCACAACCCCTATATTGACCATGTAGGATGACCCATATCATAAAGAGACACTTCAACTTGGAACAGGGATGTTGCATGATTCATGTATCACCTATACAAGTCGCTTGTATTGTCCACGCCAACTCTAGTTATCCAATCCATGGATGAATAAAAAGTGTAACCTTTTATCTCAATTGTGGGTTTGAGTTCATTACAATATATGTTGAAAACTAATACATTGATCATTATAATCTTAATAGTTACTGAGATTTCATTCTTTTCCTTCAACCCATACGCTTTAGCTAGTTTGATGATAGATATAGTTCCAAGCACTCATTTTTAAATAACTCTAATTTGTTTCCAAGAAGTCATTTTCACACGACTTCCATGTAATTGGCTTGATATAGATGTGAATCTAGAAATTCAAGCATTGTGTTGGTTAAAATGGCTTTTTACCATACCATGCAAACAACATAGTTTAGACTTGTTGTTAGTTTAAAAAAAATTATGATAGGGGATGATATTATTTAGCCCAAAACTTGAAAGCGGTATGTAGAATTGTGTTTTACACATATCCATGAAACTCCAAAGAAGCCATCCGACTTTGTGCCTATGAATTACAGAAATTATGGATATATATTTAGAAAGGAAGCTGAGTTCTTATGTTTTTCGTATCACACAGTCAAATCCTAAATGAAACACACATCATACAACATAACAACTCTTTAATATTCCTTCCGATAATATATTTTTACTTCCACGTTGCTACACTGTTTTTAAGCTTGCGCTAATGTGCATAATGGGTGTATAAATTTATTTTAACATTTTGTTTGTTTCCCCAGTATTAGCGTCGTATTATTATATCAAAGTGTACTTTGAACACTGAATACAGGTGGTGCTTTCTAGAGCTATTAACAATAATGTTTGTTAAGTTGAATCTTATTAGAAAATCGAATTTTCTTCAATATCATAATTGACTCTTCTCTTCATTACGTGTATACGACTCGAAACCAGGTACCTTTTGTTTGAAAAAAAAATGCAAGTACTTTGGAAATAATGTTGGCAGTTGCCACTTGCCATGCGCAACCCACGCTCGCTAAAAGACTCCCGACCCAATTAGGGAGACCACGCTCCTCCACTCCCCCCACCTCAACACCCCCACGCTCTCCTACGTCTCCGTTGCTCCACTCCCATCAACCATGCACTACAAAAATAGTTGACCAATAGCTACCGCGGCCGCGCCCCTCCCTCTTTAGCCAAACCAAAGACCGTAGGTAGTAGAGGGCTCATCGAAAGCAATGGCATTTCTCTTACTCTCCCTTTCAAAAGCGCCGACCGCGGCTTTCTTGTCACGTTCGTCAGCCGCTGCTCCCATCTTCTGCTCCCCGTCGTTCTCGCTTCGGCCCATTTCGGTTGCGTCGGAGTCTGTTTTGCCATTGCAGGCTGCACCTGAGAAGACTTCGAGCCGGAAAACGAAGGCCGCCGGCGGGTCACAGCACGCGCCGGAGCCGGTTCCTGATGAGACCAATAATGATCTGCGACATGATGACTTGGAGAGGGTGACGCCTCCGCCCATATATCAGTCTACAGTCACGAGGAGGAGAAGCAGCCGGACATTGTCCGTCTCGGAACTCCGGGCCGCGGTATGAATTCTTACTACCGCTGTTATGTTATGAATTCTTCGCGCGTTCGGCTCCGGCGAAACTAGTTTTCTCGAGCTTGTTTGGTCTTCATTACTACCTACCGATGTGTATCTTTGTTACGGTCCCCGTAAGGCCATTGGTAGGGTTGAACACCTTGGACGGGCCAACCTAATCTTGTACTTTGTTGTGACCAGCTCCATTAAACTTTTTTTTTTTTGAAGGTGTCGTGCCTAACTTTATTATGGTGGCCAATCGACCCTAGCAAGGTTCAAGTACAAACAAGGAAACGAAGAAACTAAATCAACAGACGCGACTAACCCACGACGGGTATCATTAGCCATGGCATTAGCTAAACCATTACTACTACGACTTCTAAATGATAAAGAGAAAGAGTTAAGGCTGCCTATGAGCCGCCTAATGTCCTCCAGAATGCCACCCAAATAGTCTTTCCTCGTACCATCTTTGTGGTAGGCAAAGGCCACCACCTGCGAGTCAGTCTCAGCCTCCACGTCGCGCCATGCATGCTTCTTCAGCTATAGACAGGCTTCACGTAAACTTAAAGCCTCCGCAATGTCCGCATCTTTCCATCCAAGCCAACGTTTGCTGCCAATACCCAGTATGTTACCGCTGCTGTCCCGGAGCACCCAACCTGCCGCCGTAGTGCCGTCCTCACCTACCGATGCGTCGACGTTCAGCTTGGCTTTGCCTGTCGCTGGAGCTAACCATCTTCCCTGCTGGGCTGGAGTGGCGTGCCTTGCGCCATGGCTGCTCGGCGCCTCCTTCATGTTGCTATAGTCACGTAGCAGCGCCAAAAGGCCGATCTTGATAGCTGCACCATTTTGGTTTTGCTTTTGTAGACACGAGCGTTCCGCAGGGTCCATGCCGCCCAAGCTGTGGCAACCAACTCCTCTCTTTTACTCTTGTCCGCTATGCTCATGATGGTGGTAATGGCCTCCATGACCGTGAGGTCTTTTACCCTGTCCACAGTGTCCCTTGTAGAAGACGACTCTTGTTCCCAAAGCTCGACGGCGCTTGGGCATCTGAAAAACATATGTGAGATTGACTCCCTTTCCGAGTAGCACAACAAACACTTGCCATCTGTATTGCAGTGTCTGTCATATAATCTGCCCATAGTTGCCAATCCTCCTGTTGCTGCACGCCACATAAAGTGTGCCGCCTTTGGAGCCAACCCGCTCCTCCATATCAATCTCCATGTGCAATCCCCCGGCTCGGAAATATGTGCTGCTGTATTCTGTCTCCCCATAGCTCCGAGCCAGTAAGCCGATCTGACCGAGAACTCGCCGTTCTTTGATGGCCACCAATATCTGACGTCGGAAGCTTGCTCCATCCTGAGAGATATAGCCATAATATCCCTTGCTATGCTGTCCGGGAAGATGGTGTGGATTATGTCACTGTTCCACTCCATCCTCTCGTCATGAATGAGCTCTCTCACATAGACGGGCTGCTCCCCCACCACTGGTCTAAAGGCACCCAACGTGTCTCCCCTCCTTGGCACCCACCTGTCCTCCCAGATATGTATATTTGCACCACTCCCGATCCTCCATTCCACCCCTTCCAACGCCAGCGCCTTCTCCGCCCATATGCTTCACCAAGTGTAACTCGGGTTGTGACCTCTCCTCGCCTCCCAGATATCAGTAGAAGGAAAATATCTTGCTTTGAGAACTTTGGACATTAACGTGTTAGGCATAGAGTGTACTCTCCATACTTGCTTGGCTAACAACGCTTGGTTGAAGACATGCAAGTCCCTAAACCCCATCCCGCCTTGCTTCTTTGGTTTGCACATCCTATCCCAACTCATCCAGGCAATCTTCCTCTCATTCCCCTTGGCCCCCCACCACCATCTTGCCACCATACTATGCATTTCATCCACCATCCCTACCGGTAACTGGAAAATACTCATGACGTACATCGGGATAGCTTGTGCCACCGCCTTTATAAGAACTTCTTTGCCCGATTTGGACAGTAGCTTCTCCGCCCATCCTTGTATCTTTCGCCACACCCTCTCTTTAATATAGCTGAAAATCTGTTTTTTGGACCATCCTATAGCCGTGGGCAAGCCCAGGTATCAGGCGTGCCTGTCCACCTCTTTGACCTGCAGCAACTCTTTGATCTCATCTATCTTGGCTAGACATGTTCCTTTGCTGAAAACAACCTCCGTCTTTGAATAGTTAAGTTTTTGCCCGGATGCCTGTTCATACTGGCTGATAATTTCAGCTATTTTCAAGCATTCCGTGGTGGTTGCCCTTGCAAAAAGAATAATGTCATCTGCGAAAAAAAGATGTGAGATACTCGGTGCAAATCTACTAACTTTTATCCCATGGATGAGATTATTGTTAGCAGCTCTGCGAAGTAAGGTGGAAAAAGCATCCGCACATAGAATAAAAAGGTAGGGTGAGAGGGGGTCTCCATGTCTAAGGCCTCGGGTTGGCATGATCTGTCCCGTCCGGTTCCCATTAATCGTGAAGGCATGATTTACCGTTGATATGCAATCATAGATCCGGTCCCTCAGTTTGTCACCAAAACCCAAGCAAATCATGACGTGCATTAAGAAATCCCATTCAACTCTATCATAAGCTTTGGACATGTCAAGCTTAAGCGCAATATTGCCCCTTCCAGTCTTTCTTTTCTTCTTCATGGAGTGAAAAATTTCATAAGCAATGAGAGCATTATCTGTAATCAATCTCCCCGGGATAAAGGCACTTTGATTCTCGGAAATGATGCTGTCCATATGCGGCTTCATGCGATTTGTGATCACTTTTGAGGCAATCTTATAGACGACATTACACAGACTAATAGGTCTGAATTCACCCATCTTCTTTGGCTTTTCCACCTTTGGAATTAGGACTACTAAAGTATTATTTATCTCCCCCATACTCCTTTGTCCACGCCACCACCCCTTTATGTAACTAGCCACGTCCTTTCCAACAATATGCCAGTATTTTTGAAAGAAGAGGGCTTTCATACCATCCGGTCCCGGAGCCTTATTTGGATGCATTTGCTTGAGGGCGTGCAAGATTTCCTCATCAGTGATGTCTTCCTCCAGCTTTCTAGCGAGCTCTCTATCCACCTTTCTGTCCATACCCATGGTTGTTGCCTCAAAGTCCGTGGGCTTCAAAGTTTTGAACAGCTCTTCAAAGAAATCGGTGATCACCTTCTGCATCTCCTCCTCCGTCTTCCATATTCCCATGTTATCTTTCAACCCCTCTATAAAGTTTCTCCTTCTTCTATTGGACGCCTTATTGTGAAAATATGCGGTGTTCCTGTCGCCTTCCCGCATCTCATTGGCCCTCGCTCTAGCATGCCAGTATGCCTCCTCGTGTCTCAGCCAGTATTGGAGCTCTCCCGATAGATCCTTCGCTCTTTGCAGCATCCTTGCATCCGGCGGTTGATTTTGCACTTCCAGAAGTTCATTTTCAATCTCCCTAATTTTTTTCTTCCTGAACTTGAATTTCTTTTCAGCCCACTCCTTCAAGTTTGCCCCACATCTGTGAATTTTTCCCACCAAACCTTCCGTCCTGCTATGTGTCCATGAGTTAGCGATGTTCTCTTGACATTCCTCCTCCGCTATCCATGCCGGTTCAAAAGCAAAGAACTCCTGTTTCCTCTTCTTCCTGTCTACCTGTCTTCTATCCGTCGTGATGATGATCGGTGAATGGTCCGATTCATGTATAGGAAGGTGGATCACTTTGCAGTATGTGTATTTTCCCCTCCACTCTAGATCCGCCAAAGCTCTATCTAGTCTTTCCTGAACCAACGTCTCCACGGTCAACCCCCTCCTCCATGTATATATACTGCCAGTGTAGCCCAGATCAACTAGAGCACAGTCATCAATAGCCTCCCTGAATCCCTGCATGACTCTTTCCTCCTTTGGTGGTCCTCCCAATTTTTCTGAATTGGATACTATTTCATTGAAGTCGCCGAAGAAGATAACTGGAAAATCTGACTCCCTTTTAATTTTGCGCATCAACTCCCAAGTCTTGAATTTGTTAGGTTGATCCGCCCACCCGTAGATGCCGATAGCCTTCCATTTCCCATGCCTGCCTTCATCCACCAAACATTCCACATGTCTTTACGAGTAGCCTTTTATTTCCACCGTGGCATCCTTCCACCAACAGCCCAAGCCTCCCGATCTTCCCCTGCTGGAAATACATATGCCGTCACTGAAACCGCAAGATCTCTTCACCTCTTCTAATTTTGTGTTTGCTACCATAGTTTCCATGATGAAAACTATGTTTGGGCTCTCTCTCCAGCACCATGCACGCAGTGCCGTCGCCTTGTCGGGGTCGCCCATCCCCCGACAATTCCAGCTTATGATTTTCATTGTCCTTCGCGGTGTTGGTCAACACCAAACACCGCTACTTGGGTTTCTGCGACCCTGTCATCAACTAAACCCCTTTCCACCTGCTGTCTTGCTCTTTTCCCCGTGTCAAGTTGCTGTACTTGTTCATCTAGCTCCATATCAACACTGTCATTGTCCCTTGCTCTCTTTCCCACAATTGAATCCCATGCGACCTCGCTATCTGGAATGCCCAGTCGAGCACCTTTGCTCATTTTATACTCCCAGGGAGTATGTTTCTTTTTACCTCTGACTTCCTTCTTGCCGCGTTGTCCTCTATCCCGCCTTACTTCATTGATTCTGCCCTGTGCTCTCGTGATAACTGGCTCATCCCTGCCTGGACCCTGTGGTTTCTTGTCATCCTTCCCGCCCTTGCCCTTCAAAGCTTGACGGTCATCACCCAACTGTGTTGTCTCTGTCCTTTCTTCCTCCGGTGTAGGTGCTTCCTCCGGTATAGCAGCCTTCTCCCTGAGAACAAACATCTCCTCTAAGGAGAATCGGATTCTCCCTTCTGACCCTCGCTTCCCGTCCTGCAGAAGCTCATCCATATTTCTCACGTTATTCCCACCCATGCCGCATACATTCACCGTCGACCCCCCATTACTCCCCGATGAAGCGTAGTCGTCTTCATCTCCAACACCACCGCTCCCCCCGCCAGCCTTTCTTTTTCTCTCCCTTTGCGACGTTCTGCCTCCTGTTCATCCCGCCTCTCCTCCATTCCGTCCCCATCCCTCCTTTTGCCCCCCCCCACCCCCGCATGCCCGTCGTCAACCCTCTGACCTTTCTCCACCGTCGACGTCTGCGCAACAGGTCGTCGGTTGAAGGTGAAGGACTTCCTCGCCGCGCCCGACCCGTACACCTCATCGTACGCGCTCTGTCAGCATATCTAACATTTGTGGGCTGGTCAAGACAAAAATTTAAATCTATATCTTTATTTGAATTGGACTAGGGCTAACGTGAACCCAGACAATAAAGTCCAAGCATTCAGTTTATTGTAAGTATTATACGAGCCCAACAAAACTCCGAGTGACCCAGCCTGATGCTCATTTGTAGCCGTTGGCTAGCACTTCTTATCACGGTTTTTCAGTTGATATTAAACAAAAATAACCAATAGCACGTGGGTATATTTATTGTAAGTATGAGGAGGAATTTAGCGGACATCCGAAATCCTGAATAATAATATAATATACCAATGGTTGGATTGTTAGGGCACTAATAAAGTTTGAAACCATTTCACATAAATAAGGAAATCGAATATGTTTCGTATTCTATATTACAATCTTATTAGTCTGTTGTCGAGTTGCATTATTTCCATTTGTACTTGTAGTCTTTTCTTAACATCAAAAATCAACTAAAACCAAGTGTAACAAATAAAAGTGGATAGTACACATGTATTAGATAAACGAGTTTGCGTGTTAAATCTATTTGCTTCATTTTCCTACTTTATCGAGTTGAAACTTATTAATATCAAATTGAATGGTTGCCAATAGTGGCGGAGCCACATACATGCCTGGGTGGGCACGTGCCCTACTCAGGTTTGTTAGCTACACACAAATTCTGAATAAGATGTTATATGTTTAAGCACAAAATAGTAGTGGTGCCCCACATGACATCTCTCGTGAAACTTTCACATTGACGGTACCTCCCTTACCTACGGAGTCTGGCTCCGTCACTGGTTGTCAAGTATATGAAAATATGTATCAACAAAAATAAGTTTGATACTTCTAGTTTCTTAGCATCAAATATTGTGTAACTTCTCAAAAGGGTTCAAAAAAATATTAATAATAGCATTATGACTCCAAATATATGCTTGTACAGTTTTGGCAAATCAATTTTACTATCCAGAAAGGGGTGGCAGCGTGTTGCCCTCCTTTCTTCAATCTCGCCATAGGTTTTTTGTATATCCTCCATACATAGTCTAGCCTTGAATTCATGAATAATATGTATATTAGTAGATGGGTACATCTTAATTATACCTTTTATCTAACTTTAAAAGATACATATATTTTTTATACGTATATCTTGTTATTTGCATTGTCTTCCATGTTAGAAAGCTAATAAAATGAACAAATTATAAACATTATATTATATGTAATCCCAACGAATCCCAAGGAAAATTATACATTGACTATATCGTATGCATGATCATTTTGTCTCTATCTCGTTGGGATTTGTTGGTATCTTTTTTTAAATAAAGGTTGAAATATCGACGTATTTTTTTGCTCAAGAACATCTCTTTTCTCGAGGTCATCTCCTTCCTTGGCATGTTTATGAGTCTAGATTTTTCTCAAGAACATCTCTTTTCTTCAGTTTCATCTGCAACGAGTTCATGACCAAAATATAAGTCTAGATTTTGCTTCATATTGGAGCTTGAGTAGCTCTAGTTCCTCCTCTATAGTATGTAATAAAGTATACTACTATATATGTACTAAAGATATATGATTATCATTATATACAAACTTATGGTTAGCCAGTTATATATATATATATATATATATATATATATATATATATATATATATATATATATGTGTGTGTGTGTGTGTGTGTGTGTGTGTGTGTGTGTGTGTGTATGTGTGTGTGTGTGTGTGTATGTGCATGAATACATATTGTATAATATTTTAATGAAATTCATTAAATATATATCATACCATGCCATGCATTACAAAACAAAGATGGAAGCATCACAAACGTGAGGGAAAGCATCTCGGCTCAATATATAACTATAAAGAAAACCAAGGCCTATGTGGCTGGTCCAGAAGTATGCAATGGGGTAAGCTCCCCTTAAACAACACACAAAAACATGATAAAAAAAGTGACATGGTAGATACTGCCAAATTATTGTCATCATTAACAACAAAAGATATCCATGTCATAGACCTTCTGAAAGAACATCCGTTCTTACATCTCCTTGTATGAGGCCTCTATAAGTGACTCAAAAGAGACATCCCCTTTACTCACTACCTCCCAATCTTTATCTGTAAAGGCAAAGTCCTTAGGGCGTCTTCCTTTGTCATTTTTGATCGAAGAATCATAGCCTGATTTTCTTCTCATGTTCATAAGTTTGCTTTGCATTCTAGGCTCGAGCACCAACATATGTGGCCGTCTAATAGACCTCCTCGTCTTTGTGACCATCTTCTTGTCATGAATGAAAGATCAATGAAAGAGGAGAGAGAAGATGCAGTTGAAAGCTCCCTAGTCAACTCTTGGCTACTATGTGGCATGTGAGTTCATAAGAGGGGTGGAGATATTTGTTGATTTACTGATCCAGTGAGAAGCAATGTTTTTGAATAGAAATGACTAGAACAAATGTATGTTGAATATTACATTGTGATATGAAGAAGAAAAACCTTACATGGAGATTGAACTATTGGATCTTGATTGTTTTGCTATTGTGTGGTGTTAAGGGGGAAAGAAGTCGTGGCCAGGGAGAAAGAAGTCCAACTAGGAAGGAAGATGGCTCTTGAGTTGGCATAAGACAAGTGGAGAAAGAAGAAAAATCAATGGAGATGAATCTAATGGGAGGAAACTTATCAAAAGAAGAGCAATATGCAACAACTACTACATCAAGTTATCACAACTAGGAAGATCTAGTGTGAAACAGGAGGAGAAAGAAGAGGCAATGGTAGATACAATC
>OY856409.1:1923922364-1924124864 GCA_963693085.1 Alisma plantago-aquatica | reverse complement strand
GTTGATTTAAAATAAGAAAATTTCAGACAAGATGACTAATTAGTGACTTCTTGAGGAGTTGGTTGGATTTTTTCTAAAATAATGAGTGTAAATGGGGGAAGATAAGGTAATAAACGGATGCTTAAATCTAAGCATTCAATTATACATTTTGGAAAGGAAACGGATGTCAAAAAGATGCGAAACAAATTTTGTGTTAAAAATTTAATATTAAAAATCAAGCATTACGGTATCTAATTTTAACTTTCATTTTCTAAATTATATATGTATTATACATAAATAAAAAGAGATTCTATTAATATGATTTAGTAAAAAAGATGTTTTATATATGTTTCATATAATAATCATGTCTCAAAATATAATACCTTTTTAATTGTAGATTCGACCATACACAATTAAAATCTTACACTTAATATTCATTATATTGTATATGTTATATAGGTTTTCCCTTCTTGGATACGAGTTACGATATTGCACATTCTTAAATGTGACCAAAAATATCATACTATCCCGTTCATATTTGACCTATTTACATGGCAACATCGCGTATGGAATTAGAAGGAAAAGAGGGATTTTTCGAATGGATTCTTGAAAGGTCTCATATCTAAAGGGATTGAGGGCCGGGGACAATAATATATAAGAACATTTCATGTACTATACATCTACACGTTGAGCAATGGCTTTAATGCATACGCCTCATTCCTATTAAACAAAAACTAGCATTTGCTTTTCCATCACATAATACATGTTTGGATCTATATTTTTTTGCCTTGGGGCATTACATGTATTATCAGAACCATGAAATACGCTTAGTGGATTTAACAATGGAGCCTTTATAGAAAGTGTATGATGTGAACCTATCAAACTTGTTTGCAAGTGTTGCTATTGTAATCTAGAATATATTACCGATGGGATCATATTGCTTGCATTAGTCTATTAGACCGCACTCATTCATCTCTATACTAGCCACACATAAATGGAAGTCATAGACTACCATTGTGTTACTTTATATTTCCATTAACCCTCAACCATATTAGTCTAGGTTGATATCCTAATGCACATCCATCCATATTTGACTCTGCAGTAGGTGCATAGTGGCACACATTAAGATTAGTGGAGCATTTTCTATGATTTGAGTTGAAGCAGCTGGGAGAAACCCTCATCTAGGGAAATATTGAGATTTTCAATGTAGGATGGCTTCCTTTTTGGATTCTATCACATTTTTACTTTTACTTTGGTGTAGAATTCATGATATCATCATATGATGTAATGGATATAATTCCATGCTTTTTGGACCAAAGAAAATGGCATGCATTTTCCTATGTTTGTGGTTAAGAAAAAGAAGGGTCCTCGGTCCAGTTTACATTGGTGTAGATGTCATGATAGTATGATATGATGTAATGGACATAACTCCATTTTTTTAGATAAAAGAAAATGGCATGCATTTTCCTAAGTTTGTGGCTGGGATAAAGAGGAATGGGGTCATTAGATCTAAACTACATTGGTGTAGAAGCCATGATATTATGATATCGTATAAAAGATATAAGTAAATGATTTTGGATCAAATAAAATGGCATGCATTTTTTAGGGTTGTGCTCGACAAAAAGTAGAAATGATTCATTGGATTCAGTCTCTATATTAACTGAAAACATATTCATCATGTTAGTGTGGTATTATTTTTGTAGAGAGAGTGACTTTGAGTCTCACATTGTCATCTCTAAGCTTGTTCCTAGGATTACATATGGGATGCATAGAGGATCTTATTCACAAGGAACAAATGAGAGTATGAAAATATACACAAACTCATTTACTCATGCACCACACTAGGCTCAAGCTTCAACATTGACGCATGACCTTCGTTCTTGCAATCCCGCTTCATTTTTTCATTAGAAAATTAAATAATATTTTCTCTCTCTAGTATGTAGTTCATCCAATTGTGTATTCGATCAACATAAAAGATCATATTTGACTACCATACCATAATATTTCTCAGATACACAAGATTGGATACATTTAGTATCCATTCATACACAAGAATCTAGTTTATAGATAGTCGAATGTGTGTGTCATAGACTTACTTTATTCAATCAAATGTCTTGAGTGCATAAGGTAGGATACATCTAATAATAGACCATATAAAAGAGTGATATGGAAAAGACATAGTCGTATATGTGAATTAGTGGAGGGTACATTCAACCAGATATGAGATATAGCTGATCAAGTAGATTAAGTCGTTATTTATCGATAATCACATATGTTTGTATATATGTGAGAGTAATCTATTTAGTCTTAGATAAGCACAACCTAAGTAAAATGAGACATACTTCCTTTTGTTACTCTCTTTTACTATGAGGCGATGATGCTTCTAAACCTTTGTCGGTATGTTAACTATTTTTCTTGCATAACTATATAGGCACCGTAAAGGCATCATAGAGTGAACGCTTTAGTTTTTTAGTATCTCTTGTTCACTAGGAAAAGTTCAAAACAAGAACCCCTTCAAAACTATAAAAATTATTGATAAATTTGTAGTGATGATGCCTTTGGAAAATATAGCTATAGAGTAACTATATTGACATTCTAATAGCTTGTCTTATAAACTAATTAAATAATCAAGGAGGTAGTAGCTTGGTGGAGAAGATGTTGGATCCTAGATGGGTGATTGGATTCTCTATGGGGGGGGGGTGAATAGAGCTAAAAGCACTTAAACAAATTCATTAAACATTCAAGATATATGACAAGATAAGGTTGCTAAATAGGTAATTTGTGTGCAACTAAAACATGCATAGAAAGTATGAGAGAGATTGAACATACACAAGTAGACAAGCTATTTAGAGTGGTTCCACACTTCAAACTAGAAGTGTGTCAGTCCACTAACCTAGAGAGGTCAACCTCTAGGATTTCCTAACCATTGCATTCTTGTATTCATTCATAAGACGTACAATACATGACAACCAAAGGAATTACCTATCCAATACAAAGAGTCTTCAACCTTACCAAGGACTTACCCACTTTGCAAGGAGTCTTCCACCTTCTTCCAAGGACTTACCTACTCTTGCACAAGCCTTCAGCCTTACATAAATTACCCACTCTTCTTGGATCTTCTGCCTTTGACTTCACCTTCAATCGGAGAAGCTTCCACCAAGGACTTACCCACTTGAGAAAGGAGTCTTCTGCCTTCACCAAGGGCTTACCCACTCTTGCTCCAAGACTTCACCCTTGATCTTCACCAAGGGACGCCTTCCCTTGTTCTTCACCTCTCTTATCCAAGAGAGAGATCCTTCACATTTTCATGGTTGAAATGAGAGAAAGGGAGGTGTTGGAATTGAGAGCCTCACAAGATATACATGTAGGACGAGCTCTCTTACAAATCTCCTACTCACTCTAATGGACGTAGCAAGTGATTAATCTTAGAGAGAGAGGAGGCTATAGTATCACTCAACTATAGAATAGGGACCTTCATAGTGAATGCTCAACCTTAGAATGAAGCCCAATGGGTCCTATTTATAGATGGGGATGCCTCTTAGCCTTTCAGAACACTTGAGAATGAAAACTAGCCATTTTGTGGCTTGCAACAGATACATTTTCACTTGTTGCAACTCCACAATGGCTAGAATCACTTTTTTACACTTTTTCATATAGTGCAATCGGTCGAGTGTCTATAAAGGTAACTTGACGATAGAGTAAAAGAGAAAGTCTATATTCATACCATTGGTCGAGTTTGTCCTGGGAAAACTTGACCGACAAATGAAAATCAAATTGGTCAGTTACTCCATCAGTTGAGTTCTGTGAAATGACAACTTGACCGATCAAAAGTCATTTTTAAGATCCAATCAAGATGGGTCGAGTTTGCAACTCACAGAACTCGACTGATGAACAGTCTGATGTGAATTTTGGAAAATGACTTTTGAGTGCTTAAACCTTCGATCTAAGTGCTCATGATTTTTTCTAAGCTTATTACAAATCATACAATCATTACAAGTGATTTACAACATGATTCTAATGGATTTACATCATATTACAAAAATGTTTACTTGTATTGACTTTGACTTGTCTTTTCTCCAATTTGATATGTGCAAGTTAGGACATTTGGAGTAGTGTCTATACCTAATCTGAAATCACTCAAGTAGAGACGTTAGACACCAATATGTGGAATGGTTAGTCATCATCAAAACACAAGTTTAGTCAATTTAGACGTGAGTCAACATTGACCTAATTGACCTTGAGTCAACAGAAGAAACACTCTTTAGAGTAGGGACCCAGGTTCAAATCTCCGGTTGTGAACCTTAGCGCTTCTTGATTCTGTCATGCATCTCGTCCTCTACGTGAGTTTACACGCTCCCCCCGATGTGTGGTTAGTTAAGGGGGGGTTGGGGGTTTACACCCTCACTGACGGTCACAAGCGTGACACTCATTGGGGATGATTCCACATCAAAAAAAAATTAAAATTAAAATGTAACAGTAGATCATCTAAAAGATAATCCAACCAAGAATATATATTTGATATCCTACTCAAAATGTGGTAGATACCATATTTATATAAATGTATATATATATATATATATATATATATATATATATATACAGACACACACACACATAAATATATATATATATATATGCATATATATATATATATATATATATATATATATACAGACACACATATATATTCTTATATATGTATGTATATATATACACATATACATATATGTATGTATATATATATATACATATACATATATATGCATACATATACATATATATACACACACATATATATATACTTGTATATATGTGTATCTATTTATATATGTATATATATGTATATATATATATATATATGTATATATATATATATATATACCTGCATTGTATAAAGATATAGTTTTAAACATAGTGATATTATAGTCAAGAAGCTAGTGCAAGTTAAAATTGTTTATATTAATTCTAAGTAATATCGCAGATGTTTTAATTTGAAAAAAGAAACTAAACATTTAGTTGTATATGTATACATGATTGTATGAAAATACATTTTTAAACTTATTTATATTGTAGTCAAGAAGCCAACACATGTCAAAACTATTTATATTAATGCTAATAATAATATAACTGCGGTTTTCATTGAAAATGTAAACTAAACATTTTATTTTTTACTAATTTAAAGTTAGTTGGATCATTTTAATGTATAGTTTATGTAAGTTTGATATTTTTGTTTGTAGACAATATTTATTTGAAGTTAGGTGTGATATCTTAGACTTCCTGATAAAGATGATGAAAAATGATTCTATTGTAAATAATATCTTTAATAATCAAATTTATTATTTCTCAAATAAATGTTTGAAACTAAAACAACATGATGCAATCTACAAATTAATAGTTAGGTTTGATTTACTTTTAGACTAGAAAATAGTTCAGTTTGGTTTAGATAGTTTAGAAATTGATATGTGTAATTTATTTTGAAGTTTCACTTGAAAATCAAATCAAACTAAATTTTGCCACCCTTATGCTCCTCTTTTTTTTGAAATTTTATGATGTTGCCAAATATGCATTCACCAATTGGTTTTAATGTTATTAGAATGCATGGAATTCTTCGTACACCTCTTATATTAGTATCCAAACTTCGACCTCCTTTATCTAGTTATATCATACAATCAAAATTCCTTGAATCATTTGTGTTATTGTTTCGTTTTAATTGTGTTTGCATGCATAAGAGATATTAACTTTGGTCTGTGATTAGCATCAATTAAAATTTATTAAGTGAGAATGTCCTCTGGTTTTCATGCACTCAGCACATGCTTCTATTTGATCGAATCTTTCATTGTCCAATCAATCTTCTTATTTACCATATTGCTAGTTAAAATCTCCAACTGTAAAGCCAAGGTCTTTGATCCCATATAGTTCTTAAGCTTGAAGAATTTGTTGAACATTCGTGCTCTGGGAACCCTTTTTTTGTTAGTATCCCACATAATTAATGTGATGATCGCTATCACACTGATAGCTTAATCGCACAAAACTATGTGGAATTAATCATTAACAACGGATTACCAAAAATCACCAAAAATATAAATTATTTTTGCCAAGAGATCCATCACCAGGAAACTTTTTTCAGAAGAACCAAACCATACATATACATCATGGTTTACTTGTACATATAATGTTTCATTTCCTTGCAAGGCATTGAGATAACATTTGCTTTATCAAGTAATACAAAAAATCAACATCAGGTATCAAGGCGTACTAGTCAAAATCTTGTATTGATTATAAAACTCTTTATAAACTGTCACCCGAAGGAGCTGAGAGTACAGGGACGACACATAAGACTCTATATCTACAAGACACATAGCAGCACACTCAACCTGAGTTGTTACTGTTGTCCTTGCTGCTATTGTCTTCTCTCTGCTACACTGTCCCTACCTCCTCATGCACGGCCACCTAAAAAGTTATGGAACCCACGGGGTCAGACAACTTATCCTAGTGAGAGATATAGCTCACCGCCCAAAGAACTATTATCACAGTTAAAGTTTTATAAATAAGAGAAGAAGAAACCTATATTCAATTAAATAAGTATAATTGTTGATTATATGCAGAGTAGATCAATCTTATCTTATTAATAGTTCAGTATCTATAACCGAGTAGTAGAACATTTAGTCTCTTTTTAGAAGGATTATGAAGAACATGTAAAACTGTTATAAACTAACAGTATAAAACTATAGCAAGGCATCAACCAATGTTTTCATATTTGGTCCTTAAACAAATATGCTAACAGTTGATTACATATTTAAACATTCCATCTAATTATGCCATGTGGAGATGGTAATATATCTTCCATCTCCAACTGACCACTGTGTAGTAAGCATCAGTACCATATAGGTCTATGGAAGAGACAAATCAACGACCTCTCCTTTCTTGGTCAGTACGAGAGTGGCAGTGACATTAAGAGTCATTCTGCATTTTAACTAGCCTGGCATATAAAAGCTCTTTTCTATAGAGATACGTCACATAGCATGTTCTCTATCTAGGGTATGACCTACAGTCAATCATTCTTATATATATTGAGTCACGGCATGCCGCCATTCTCTTTTGGGGTTATGGCTTTATCGCCAATCCTGATGTTGCAGTAGAGCTACGACCGAACAACCACACTCTTTTTAGGAAAGTGGCTCAAGGCCAAATCCTAGGGTTTTAAGGAAGCAAGGTAATACTCATCTTGCACCTTGGCATATTCAAAAATATGTGCTATGAGTAAAACTTGTTTCATCATTTAGCGGATCCTAACACTGAATGATACTATGGTCAGGGCACTACATTTTTAGTTCACTTGATACATTAAGTTCATTACAACATCGTTTAGCATCAATGAAGTTACAAGCATGAATTATATATAAATGCTATACAGAAATGTGTAACATATTTTCAAGAGATCTTGTATCAATTGGTACATATCTGGTTATACCCATCCTGGGATCTGAATCCCCTGAATATTTTATTGGGATCTCATCCCTACAACAATATCATTACCATGATCATACGTTTGGGTATCAAACCCTCAATTCATTGTTGAACAATATTACATCTTGTTAGGAAATAACCAACTCTAGGTCATCAGACCCATATATATATCATACTTGTTGTGCAAGTATATCACATGGCTCACAAGGCCTTATTTAATCTGTATTATACTAAAGCATCATAGCTCATACATGGATATGTTCATCATCTCATAACACCTGCATGGTTAGGATTTCATAACAATGTAATATCAAGTAAATAGCATGACCATGCCATAAGCAGAATCATTGAAATTTCCGTCCTCTCATGATTAGGGTTAGGGTTTCCTTTGTAACTAAATTAGGGTTTCCAAGTGTATACTTATCAATCAAAGCCTTATTCACATTATAAGAGCTTCTTGATTGCCATAAATGTTTAAGCATACTACATCAAATATCATCAATTGATTATCAACATGAGATACAAGTTTCTTTCTTATCCTTACTAGGATATTGACTTCAACATATCTAATACACTGATTTACCCTTCTTTAGGGTTATCAACCTACACTTAATAAAGTGTATTCATATCATTACTTTCATGATGTAATCATTGATTATATTCAAGGTGTATCAGCCTCACTCTTCAAGGTGTATCAGCCTAAACTCTACAAGGCGTATTGGCCTACACTCTACAAGGTGTATCAACCTACACTCTACAAAGTGTATTTGCCTAGAAACATCACTTGTGTCGGCCTAGACACATATACTTGTCTCGGCCAAGACACATATACTTGTGTTGGCCAAAGCATGTCAAAGGCTATCATTTTAGATATGCTTAGAGAGGTATCATATGTGTGGTGATTGAGGTGTATCGACCATAGCACATACTTGTGTGTTTCGTCCATACTATCATCTTATGTATCAACCACCCAACATCAACTTAGGTATCAACTAGTCAACATCAACTAAGGTATCAGCCACTTAATATCAACTTAGGTATCGACCACTCAACATCAACTAAGGTATCAACCACTTAATATCAACTTGAGTATTGGCCACTTTATCCACTAGTGTGTTGACTATATCATGGACTAGGGTATCGGCCATACCATCAACAAGGATATCAGCCTCATCTTCTACTAGGATATTAGCCGCACCTTTAATTAGGGTATCAGCCTCTTCAATCAAGTAGTGTATTGGCCACTCAACATTGTCTAGTGTATGTACCACACTAGCAACTTATGTATCAACCTCACTAACAACTTGGACATTGACCATACCTTTAATTAGTGTATTTCACTATTCAATCAAAAAATGTATCGACCTAGATCCATTTTGGTCATATTGGATTAGCGACCTAATATTTAGAACATATCAACTCATGACGACCATCCAAGTTATGAAGTACACATAGGTTTTAACTTGGATATCTTATAGATATCAACCTACCATATTTGTAACATTTAGATGGAAGATAAAACACTTAAGTGCACAATAATCCTACTCAATAAATTAACCCAAAATAATAGGAATTCATATGTATTGGTTTCAATACTTATAACCTTATATCGGGTTAGGGTTTCCCACAAACCAATATTGGTTTGTGCACATAAGTTATATCATCATGAAGCTCAAGCTCTTTGTCCATAACTACTCTAGTTCATGGAGAACAGTTCTACATATTCATTCAAACTCAGAGAATCATTGTTCAAACAAGAAAGTCAATGTAGGAAAGGAATCACCAAGTATTGCATGATAAAAGATGCATAATAATAAAGTTGAGTTGAAGTTATATAACCCTCCTCAAGAACAACTCAAAAGATCCAAGATTCAAAGCTCAATGTTCTAAGGTTGGAGAAGACTTATCAAAAGTCTAAGACTTGATCACAACACTTCTCTATGAAATAAGGTACCATAGTTAAGAATTTGATGAAGAAAGAAGAGAAGGAAAACATGTTGATCCAAGAACTATAATCTTTCCAAGGTTGAAGACGGTCATGAATCACCTTAGGAATGATGATAGGCCTTCTCTTTGTTCCTTGATATCCTAGGATCGTCCTCCAACCAAGAGATGGTAAAGGAATTGAAAGGTTTACTAGGAAGGAAAAGAGAGGTATATATAGTCGAGGTTCATGAAAGAGAGTGTGTATAAGGTGTTATCACTATGTGCACTCGAGTGACTCGTGTCCATGCATGGTAATTTCATGTAACTATAATTATCTTTCCATGAGAAACTCTTGATGATAATTCATGTATAAGATCTCGGCCATTTGGGTATCTTTATTGACAAGATATCATCCCCCAATCTTATTTTGTGTCCAAACTGATACCACTTTTGCAAGGAACTTAAAAACTTATAGGCTTCACCTACTTGATATGCTTAGCCCGTCTTGACCTCCTTAAAAGGTTAACAAACTTATAGGGGACCTCCTCTATGGCTTCCAAATTGGTAGGCACTCCAATATATACTTCAAAACTCAATACAACCTCATCTAGGGTTTAAGGTACTCAACACTTCTTTGGTTCTTTTACCACAAAGAGTGTTATCATTAAACCAAGACTCAAACAAGGAACCCCGTTCTTTCACTTTCCTCTAGTTGATACTAAGAGAGAGAATAGAAATCCTAGACATGATAATTTGCACATAAACCCCTTAATTAGGTAAATTGCAATTCTTACTAAAGTTACCATATAAAGCACAAACAATTTGCAAATAAGTTCAAATTTGAGCAATAAACTCTTTTCAAGTGTAAATTACTATTCAAAAGATTAAGACAAGGTTCTAAGAAACTTTCTTAAGTAAATCTTCTAGGGTTATCCCAAAACCCAGGTCAGGGGTGTTATAAGTTATGAACCCCTAACATATATTTCGTCCCTAAAATCTCAAGAGAAAAGAGTAGGGTACTTCCTCCTCATCTCTTCCTCTAGCTCCCATGTGGCTTATTCAATGCCATGATGATGCCAAAGAACTTTTACTAGCATGATGTCCTTCTTTTTCAACTTTTTGATTCTTCTATCAAGAATCAACATTGGACCTTCCACATAGGATATATCCTCACCTAATTCTACCTCTACCAGTGGTAATACAAGAAGCTCAGTATTAGGGTTAACATTTTCTCAACATATATACATGAAACACTTGATGTAGTATATGCAACTCGGGTGGAAGTTCCAACTTATAGGCTACCTTGTCAACACGTGCTATCACTGGATAGGGTCCCATAAATCTAGGAGCCAACTTTAACTTCTTCCCAAATCTGAGAACACCTTTCCAAGGAGATACCTTAAGATACACTTTGTCTCCAACTTGGAATTCTAATGGTCTACGGCGATTATCAGCAAATGATTTCTATCTGTCTTGTATAGCTTTGAACTATTATTGTGTTACTTTAATTTTTTTGTCTATTGCAAAATTTTAGGACAAATAAGTTGAAATTCTCCTATTTCATACCCGCATAACAGAGATCTACAATGTATACCTTATAATGCTTCATATGGTGCCACATCAATGTTGTTCTGATAACTATTTTTATAAGCAAAATCTATCAAGATTAAATGTATATCCCAACTACCTACAACTAAAGAACACATGCCCTAAGCAAGCCTTCTAAAGTTTGTATAGTCCTTTTAGATTGTCCATCTGTTTGAGGGTGGAAAGCAGTACTAAACTTCAACTGTGTACCCAAAGCTACATTATTTTCTCCCAAAAGTGACTTGTAAATTGAGGACCTCTGTCTGACACAATTGTTGTTGGGACTCCGTGCAATCACACTATCTCATCTACATAAACATGTGCAAGTTTTTCAGTAGTGTATGTTGTCTTAACATGGAGAAAATGTGCTGACTTTATAAACCTGACAATCACCCAAATGGAATCTTGACTCTTAGTTGTTCTAGGTAAACCAACTACGAAATCCATTGTCACATGATCCCACTTCCACTGTGGTATAGGTAATGGTTGTAATGTTTCTTCCAGCTTCTAGTTCTCAACTTTAACTTGCTAATACACTGGGCACCACATAACTAACTTGGCTACATCCTTCTTCAAACCAGGCCACCAATACATATCCTTCAGATTGTGATACATCTTGGTACTTCCTGGATGCATAGTATACATAGATGAGTGAGATTCTTCCATAACTATATTCCTTAGTTCATTAACATCATGCACCATGATTCTACCATGGTAACAAACTATTCCATCTTCTGACTCATGAAATCCATCCCGCTTTTCACTACCATATTCTGATCTGATCTGCTGAACGACAATATCAGCATGTTGTGCTTCTTTAATCTATTGTCTCAGTGTTGGTTTAACTTTAATTTGTGCCAACAATCCATCTAGCAAAGATACTTCCAGATGTACACTCATTTATCTTAAGAAAACTAGCATGTCCCTCCTATGACATACCATAGAGTTCAACTATGCTTTATTTCTAAATGAAGATGACGACTTTCTTCTTAGTGCTTCTGCATTCACATTAGCCTTTCCTGGATGGTCATCAATCATACAGTCATAATCTTTGATTAGTTCCATCCAACGATGTTGTCTCATGTTTAGTTCTTGCTCTGAAAAGATATACTTTGAATTCTTATGGTCTGTGAAAATATGAAACTCTTCCCATACAGGTAATGTCTCTAGAATTTTGAAGTATGAATCACTATAGCTAATTCCAAATCATGTGTAGGATAATTCTCCTCATGTTTCTTAAGATGTTGAGAGGTAAAAGAAATCATTTATTTATCTTGCATCAATACACATCCCAAACAATTCTTTGAAGCATCACAAAAGACAATGTATCCTTTCCCTTGCTCAGGTAACAGTAACATTGGTGCACTGGTCAACTTTTCCTTTAACAAATGGAAAGAGAATTTACACTTGTCATTCTAGACAAAAGGAACATCCTTCCTCATTAACCTGGTTAGGGGTAATGCCACAGAACTAAAGTCTTCAATGAATCTTCTGCAGTAACCTGCCAAACCTAGGAAATTGCAAATCTCTGTTGGTGTCTTGGGATATTCCCATTCTAGAATAGACTATACCTTTTTATGATCAACACAAATACCTTAAGTAGATATCATATGTTCTAGAAAAGATACTTCTGACATCCAAAACACACATTTGCTAAACTTAGCATATAGCTTGTGTTGTCTCAACAAAGTCAATACTTGTCGAAGATGTTGTTCATGTTGTTGGCTATCTCGACTCTATATTAGAATGTCATCTATGAAGACCACTATGAATTGATCAAGGAATGGCTGGAACACTCTATTAATTACATCCATGAACGTTTCCGGTGCATTATTTAGTCCAAATGACATAACTATAAACTCATAATGACCATACCTTGTCCTAAAGGTTGACTTGGGTATGTCATCCTCCTTAATCCATAACTGATGATATTCGGACCTCAGGTCTATTTGAGGAAACATTGTTTCACCCCACAACTGGTCAAACAAATCATCTATCCTTAGCAGAGTATATTTGTTCATTATTGTCACCTTGTTTAACTGTCAATAGTCTATACATAGCCTCATAGACCCATCTTTTTTCTTTACAAAAAGTACCAGAGCACCCCACGATGAATTACTTGTCCATATAAAACCTTTGTTAAGTAACTCTTGTAACTGTTTCTTTAATTCTACCATCTCAGTAGGTTCCATTCTATAAGGTGTTTGAGATATCGGCTGCATACCGAAACTAGATTGATCTCAAAATCAATATCTCGAGGTGGAGGAACATTAGGAAATTCTTCAGGAGACACATCCTTAAATTCCCTGACATCTGGAACTTCTGGAATACTAGAACTTTCCACCTTGGTATCCACCACATGTGCTAAGAATGCCTCACAACTATGTCACAACAATCTCTCAGCTACCATTGTCGATACTAAACATGTTAGAAGAATCTGCCTATCTCCCTGAAAGGTCCATGTCTTACCACCATATGTGAACATAGCTTGCTTGGAACCACAATCCAAGACTACCTTATACTTATTCAAGGTGTCCATCCTAAGGAATACATCAAATCCATGCATCTTACGTGGTAAAAGGTCCACCTGAATGTTGTGTTCCAAGAAAGAAAGAACACAGGGGGGAACATACCTCTTGTAATACTATGGAACCAACTAACAGAGATTGCAACAACAAGTTATCCGTTCTATGACTAATAGGCAAAAGACAATTATGGATCACTTCTTGAGTGATAAAGGAGTGTGTAGCGCCTAGGTCAATCAAAACAGATATGAAGCAAGATGAAGACATATCAGAATGAAATAATTCCATCTGACATGTCATGACTCATGGGTTGACTACTACTTTTGGCTAACTCATAGCATAGAATCTCACTATTTCCTTCTACTGACCACATCCTCTGTAACCTTGTGCAGATGAACCTACTTGAGACGCCTATCCACGTCCTTGTCCTTCTGCACCTATACTGAACTGTTGCCTTTGAGAGCCTTGTTGGCTCTTCCTTGATTGTTGAGTTACCTCAATATCTCTTACTAGACACTCTATCTTCAGATGTCATGTCTGCCCACATCTATAGCATATTCTAGTCTCCTTTTGTGGCTTAGATGGTCATATCACTAACATTTATGCCATACTTTGGGCTCTAGAAGGAAGAAAATTATGGCCTCTACCCTTACTTGACTTCCACTGCGACTGATTACTAAACCTTTGTGGTGCTGACGGCACAGAAAACCTTGGTTTCTTATAGCTTTCAGACCTCTGTCCCTGGAACAGGGTAGGTCCTTTACTAAAATTGGGCTCATTTATTGGTTATCGACCTTTCTATTCTCCTAACCAATTCCACAAATGTAGCAAAGCTTTCTCTATTTTCCAGAGCAGCTACAGGTGTAGTCAATTCAACGTTCAAGCTCTTTTCAAAGAATCAAATCCTCTCTTATTCTATAGTAGCCATGTTCGGACAAAACTACAAAAGCTCTATGAACTTAGCTTCATACTCATTTATCTTCATAGGCCCTTGCCTAATACATTCAAACTGTGAGATTTTCTCATCCAGGTATGCATGAGGAAAGTACTTATTGGTTAACTCATGTCAGAATTCCTCCCATCTGACCTCAACATTAGGCCTCTTCTCTTCTTTAATGGCCCACCAGTGGCTAGCACTTCCCTTTAACAGGTACACAACACACCTAACTTTATCAGTTTCTAGGATGCTAAGGATCTTAAAGTCTTTTTCTAGCTTAATGAGCCACATGTTTTCATCTTCTAGGTCAGCTATTCCAGCATATTCTATGGCTCCCACATGGTGTATCTATTCAAAAGTCTTACTATAACTCAAAGATTCATTATGAACTAGTGCCCTAGGGGGTGGTACAGGTATCCTCTCTGTCATATGTGGTACTATTGTCATGAACTACCAAAACAAAACATGAAAGTTAGGGTTCTCCAGCATAATCTGATCCACCTGGGATTTTCAAGCACTTGTTCTTCTCTCGCCTATTCCCTTACACCACTTCCTAGTACAACAATGTTGCTCTCAACAACATGTTCTTCGTGTTCTCCACACATGTTCGAGCTTTGCTTCTTCTTGTATATAAGAATAAGTCACTATAAGATAAAGTGGAGGATACTAGAATAGACTCAACAACCTTAATCCTATGTCCCTGTAGACTCAGTGAACCTGAGGCTCTGATACCAAAAATTTTGGCGACCGCTATCACACTGACAGATTAGTCGCACAAAACTATGCAGAATTAATCATTAATAGCGAATTACCATAAATCACTAAAAATTAAAACCTTTTTGCCAAGAGATCCATCACCAGGAAAATCTTTCAGAAGAACCAAAACATATATATACATCATGGTTTACTTATACATACAATATTCCATTTCCTTGCTAGGATTTAAGATAATAATTGCTTTATCAATACATACACAAAAGCAACATTGGGTATTGAGGCGTACTAGCCAAAATCTTAGATCGATTATAATACTCTTTATGCACTATCTCCCAAAGGACCTGAGAGTACGAGGACAACACATAGGACTCTATATCTACAAGACACATAGCATCACACTCAACCTGAGCTGTTACTACTATCCTTACTGCTGTTGTCTACTCTCTACTACACGGTCCCTGCCTCCTCATGCACGTCCACCTAAAAAGTTGTGGGACCCATGGAGTGAGACAACTTCTCCCAACAAGAGAAATAACTCTTCGCCAACAGAACTATTATCACAATTAAAATTTTATGAATAAGAGAAGAAGGAACCTATATTGAATTAAATAAGTATAATTGATGATTATATGCAAAGAAGAGAAATATTATTTTATTATTAGTTCAGAAACCTATAACTGAGCAATATATCATTTATTCTTTTTTTAAAAGGAATATGAAGAACTTGTATAACTATTATAAACTAACGGTATAAAACTATAGCAAGGCATCAACCAATATTTCCATATTGTTTCCTTAAACAAATATGCTACATGGTTGATTACATCTTTAAGCATTCCATCTTATTATGCCCTGTGGAGATGGGAATATACCTCCCATCTCCAACTGACCACTATGAAGTTAGCATCAGTACCATATAGGTCTATGAAAGAGCCAGAATCCACGACCTCTTCTTTCTCGATAAGCACAAGAGTGGCAATGACATTAAGGTTCATTCTGCATTTTAGCTAGCTTGGCATATAGAGGCTCTTCACTATACACATATAGCGCATAGCATGTTCTCTATCCAAGGTATAACCTACAGTCAATCCTGCTTATATTTATTGAGTCATGGCCTACAACCATACTCTTCTGGGGTTATGACTTTACCACCAATCCCAATGTACCAATAGAGTTACATCCCACAACCACAATCTTTTTAGGGAAGTGGCTCAAGGCCAAATCCTGGGGTTTGAAGGAAGCAAGGTAATACTCATCTTGCACCCTCACATATTCAATAATATGTGATCTGAGTACTCTATTCATCATTCAGCAGGTCCTGACATTGAATGATTCTATAATCAGGGCAACTATATTTTTAGTTCACTTGATCGATTAAGTGAATTACAACATCTTTTAGCATCAATCAAGTTACAAGCATGAATTATAGATAAATTCTATACAGAATAGTGTAACATATTTTCAAGAGATCTTGTATCCATTGGTACATATCTGGTTATACCCATCTCGGGATCTCTGATCCCTAAATACTTTATTGGGAATCTCATCCCTACAACATTATTATTATCAAGATTAATGCTTGGGTATCAAACCCTCAGTTCATTGTTGAACTGTATTACCTCTCACTAGGCAATACCCAACTCCAAGTCATCAGACCCATATATAAATCATACTTGTTGTGTAAGTATATCACATGGATCACAAGGCCTTAAATAATTTGTATTATACTAAATCATCATAGCTCATATCTCGCTATGTTCATCATCTCATAACACCTTTATGGTTAGGATTTCATAGCAATGCAATATCAAGCAAATATCATGACCATGCCATAAGAAGAATAATTCAAATTGCAATCCTTTCATGATTGCGGTTAGGGTTTCCTTTGTAACTGAGTTAGGGTTTCCAAGTGTATAATTATCAATCGAAACTCTTATTCACATTATAAGAGCTTCTTGATTGCCATAAATGTTTAAGCATACTTCATCAAATATCATTAATTGATTATCAACAAGAGATACAAGTTTCTTTCTTATCCTTACTAGGATATTGACTTCAACATATCTAATACATTGATTTACCCTTATTCAGGGTTATCAACCTACACTTAATGAAGTGTATTCATATCATTACTTTCAAGATGTGTTCATTGATTATATTCAAGTTGTATCGGCCTACACTCTTTAAGGTGTATCATCCTACACTCAACAAGGTGTATTAGCCTACACCCTACAAGGTGTATTGACCTACACTCTACAAAGTGTATCAGCCTAGACACATCACTTGTGTCATCCTAGACACATATACTTGTTTCGGCCTAGACACGTATACTTGTGTCAGCCAAAGCATGTCAAATGATATCATTTTAGAGATTCTTAGAGTGGTATCATCTGTGTGGTGCTTGAGGTGTATCGGCCATAGCACATACTTGTGTGTGTCGGCCATACTATCATCGTATGTATCGACCACCCAACATTAACTTAGGTATTGGCCACTCAACATCAACTATGTTATCGACCACTTAATATCAACTTAGGTATCAGCCACTCAACATCAACAAAGGTATCAACCACTTACTATCATCTTGAGTATCAACCACTTTATCCACTAGTGTGTTGACTATATCATGGACTAGGGTATCGGCCATGCCATCAACAAGGATATCAGCCTCATCTTCTACTAGGATATCAACCTCACCTTTAATTAGGTTATGGACCTCTTCAATCAAGTAGTGTATTGGCCAATGAACACTGGCTAGCGTATCGACCACATTATCAACTTATGTATCGGCCTCACTAACAACTAGGATATTGGCCATATCTTTAATTAGTGTACCAACCTCTTTAATCAAGTAGTGTATTGTCGTAGATCCCTTTTTTTCATATCAGATTAGCAACCTATTGTTTAGAATATCTCAAGTCATAACGACCATCCATGTTATGAAGTACACATAGATTTTAACTTAGATATCTTATAGATATTGGTTTACCATATTTTTAGCATATAGATGGAAGATTAAACACTAAAATGGACAGTACTCCTGCTCATGAAATCATCCCAAAAGAATAGGAATTTATATTTATTAGTTTCCATACTTATACCCTTGTATCGGGTTAGGGTTTCCCACAAACCAATATCAGTTTGTGCATATCAGTTTTATAATCATCAAGTTCAAGCTCTTCATCCATAACTACTCTAGTTCATGGACAACAATTCTATATATTCATTAAAACTCATCGAACCATTTTTCAAACAAGAAAGTCAATTTAGGAAAGGAATGTCCAAGTATTGCATGATAGAAGATGCACAATAATAAAGTTGAGTTCAAGTTATATAACCCACCTCAAGAACAACTCAAAAGATCCACGCTTCAAAGCTCCAAGTTCCAAGGTTGAAGATGACTTATCAAAATTCTAAGACTTGGTCACAACACTTATTTATGATAGAATGTACCATAGTTAAGAACTTGATGAAGAAAGAAGAGAAGGAAAGAATCATGATCCAAGAATTATAATCTTTCCAAGGTTGAAGATAATCATGGATCACCTTAGGCAAGATACTCAACCTTCTCTTTATTCCTTAAGATCCTACAATCATCCTCCAATTAAGAGATGGTAAAGGAATTGAAAGGTTTACTAGGAAGTGAATAGAGAGGTTTATATAGTCGAGGTTCATGAAAGAGAGTGTGTACAAGGGTCATCACTATGTGCACTTGAGTGGCACGTGTCCATGCATGGTAACTTCATGAAACTATAATTATCTTTCCATGAAAAACTCTTGAGAATAATTCATTGATAAGATCTTCGCCATTTGGGTATCTTGCTTGACAAGATATCATCCCCCAATCTTGCTTTATGTGCAAACAGATACCACTTTTGTAAGGAACTTGCAAACCGATGGGCTTCACCTACTTGAGCTGCCTAGCACTTCATGACCTCCTTCAAAGGTTAACAAACCAATAGAGGACATCCTCTATGGCTTCCAAGCCAATAGGCACTCCCATATATACTTCAAAACTCGATACAATCTCATCTAGGGTTAAGGTACTCAACACTTCTTTGGTTCTTTTACCACAAAGAGTGTTATCATTCAACCAAGACTCAAACAAGGTACCCCCTTCTTTCTCTTTCCTCTAGTTGATACTAAGAGAGAGAAGAGACTTCTAAAGATGATAATTTGCACATAAACACCTTAATTGGGTAAATTGCAATTCTTACTAAAGTTATCATATGAAGCACAAATAATTTGCAAATAAGTTCCAAATTGAGAAATAAACTCTTTTCAAGTTTTAATTACTTTTCAAAAGATTAAGACAAGGTTCTAAGAAACTTACTTAAGAAAAGCTTCTAGGATTATCCCAAAACCCATGTCAGGGGTGTTACACGTTATCAACCCCTAATAGGGATTTCACTCTTGAATTCTCAAGAGAAAAGAGTAGGGTACTTCCTCCGCATCTCTTCCTCTAGCTCCCATGTGGCCTCTTCAATGCCATGATGATGCCAAAGGACTTTTACAAGAACTATGTCCTTCTTTTTCAACTTCTTGATTCTTATGTCAAGAACCAACACTGGACCTTCCACATAGGATATATCCATCTAATTCTACCTCAACATGTTTTAATACAAGCTCAGTATCAGGGTGACATTTTTTCAACATAGATACATGAAACACTAGATGTAGTCCATGCAACTCAGGTGGAAGTTCCAACTTATAGGCTACCTTAACAACACATGCTATCACCAGATAAGGTCCCATAAATCTAGGAGCCAACTTTTCCTTCTTCCCAAATCTGAGAACACCTTTTTAGGGAGAGACCTTGAGATACACTTTGTCTTTAACTTGGAATTCTAAAGGTTTACAATGATTATCAACATATAATTTCTGTCTATCCTATGCAACTTTCATATGTTGTTGCATTACTTTAATTTTTTTTGTCTATTGCACAAGTTCAGGACCAAGAAGTTGGTATTCTCCTGCTTCATAGCAACATAACGTAGATCTACAACGTCTACCATATAATGCTTCATATGGTGCCATGTCAATGTTGTTCTGATAACTATTATCATAAGAAAACTCTATAAAGCTTAAATGTATATCCCATCTACCTACAAACTGAAGAACGCATGCCCTAAGAAAGTCTTCCAAAGTCTGTATAGTCTTTTCAAAATTTTCCATCTATTTGAGGGTGGAAAGTAGTACTAAACTTCAATTCTGTACCCAAAGATTTATGTTATTGCTCCCAAAAGTGACTTGCAAATTGAGGACCTCCATCTGACACAATTGTTCCTGGGACTCCATGCAATCTCACTATCTCATCTACATAAACCTATGCAAGTTTCTCAACAGTGTATGTTGTCTTAACAGGGAGAAAATGTGCTAACTTTGTCAACCTATCAACAATCACCCAAATGGAATCATGACTCTTGGCTATTCTATGCAAACCAACTACCAAATCCATTGTCACATGATCCCACTTCCACTATGGTATAGGTAATGGTTGTAATGTTTTTCTAGCTTCAGGTGCTCAGATTTAACTTGCCGACACACTAGAAATTGCATAACTTGCTGATACACTGGACACTGCTCACTTCCACTGTGGTATAGGTTGTTACCCTCTCTATTACTAGTTCCACATCCATTACTAGATCTTCGTCATCTTTTCATGTTGAAAGAATTCCCATGAAGATCACATACCATAGAGTTTTATCCCTTTTCTCTAATTTCTCATCACTCTTGGGAAAGAAAGATGCCACAAAGCTCGTCCCAACTTTTTGGTTCTTTTTAACTAGAGGAACATTTATTAGGACATTGCACTTGTGTTCTTCCCATAGAGCCTCTTCTTTTCTTTTAGAGAAACCTTTTCCAACATGATTTATGATCCATCAGACATAGAATAAAAGTAATAGTTTCTCAAATGTGATGTGAAGAACAACAATGCCCCCATGTTAATCCATGCTATGTTTTCCTTTCTAAAAGTTTATTGACACTGATGTTTACCTTCACTCATAGTGATCAATCCCATCCTAGTCACCTACCAATCCTGAAATAATATGTACATACCACTCAATTATACAACCTAAAACTAGGTTGTATATATGAATTTATAATGGGCTGATTCTCTTACTATGTTAGAGGATTTCTTCTTACCATTTGTGATCCTTAGAATCATAGCTTGGATGTGAAAGGTGCATCAAAAACCATCCATT
This sequence comes from Alisma plantago-aquatica, assembly GCA_963693085.1. Taxonomy (NCBI): domain Eukaryota; kingdom Viridiplantae; phylum Streptophyta; class Magnoliopsida; order Alismatales; family Alismataceae; genus Alisma; species Alisma plantago-aquatica. Next base: position 1,924,103,520 of record OY856409.1, on the reverse strand, counting down.
AATCTCCCTCCAGTGAAATAATTGGACCACAGACAAAGTATATCCAAATGTTTTAAATATTAATTTTTGGGAAACTAAATTTGATTCATTATGGAACTCAAAGCTACAACGTTTTATCTCTCCCAATGGCAAGGAGTCTAATAAATAAAACTAAGATCTAAATTGATTCTATAGTCTCCTTCATGCACTAAACCTTTTCTCCTAAAATCAATATGAATATGTGAACACCAAACTCCAAGAGCATTGGTTATACCCACAACATACCTTAGATAAGAAAAAATGCTCATCCTTGACCACAGTAACAAGGTCAATTGCCACACTTACCCCCACTCACAAAATCTCCACTATAGGTTAGAGTATGCATGCAACTAGACTCATGTACCGAGTTTACAAATTGATTTTATTTGATAGTTTACTTATATATTCTTAGTATTAATTAATTTAGTGATATGGTGTCTAATACATATAAATAATATGCACTTAATACATATATCATGAATTATGTGTCTATGACCCAGTTTGGTGATTTGTAAATTTATGAAGAGAAAACTTGAATGAAATCAACAAATTTGTTTTATTTGTAATTCGAATTATTCATTGTGCTCAGTCATCATAGTTAATTTAATGTATTCATGAACAAACACATGCCCTAATTTATAGATATTTTATAGTAAAATTGGTAGTATATGGATTCTTAAGTATTCATAAACATCATATTCCAAAATTATTCTTTTATAGTGAACAAAATTTCATTTTCACAAAATGTTATAATACATAAATAACATGATCTACGTGACTTCACATGTGTAGAAATCATCAATGGTATATCCTAGATTAGTTTCACATTTAATATTCTCATGCTGCGATTATACACACAATACATAAGATATTGAACCACTTATATTTCTACAATCATAATAGTGGTAAGTAAAAGAACTATGGTATCATTGCTGATAACACAGATTGTTTGTACCTTATTTTGAAGTTACATTTTGTTTTTGAAAAAAGACTATAAGTTACCTTTAATCAAATGCGCAATTTATGTTGGTACAATCAATAATAAACTTCATAGTTCATGATGGGGCACTTGATTGGTTAGATCCTTGGTTAATTACCAAGAGGTCTCATGTTCAAGTCCCAACAATGTCATGAATAGAATTGCCAATTTTTAGATAATAAACTTCATAGAATTTGTGTCTAAATGAATATTTTACCTTTTAGTTTTGAGCACATTCATTACTATGATTATTTAAATTTAAAATATCACTTACATAATAATATTGAATGCATTAGCACTCCAAAGTAGATCCAGTAATTTTACTATACTTTCTAGAATTAGGTGTCATTATCATGGAATCTACCTTTAAGATACACATTAAATAATTAGTACTCACTCATTGTAGTGTAAGAGTAATATTACAAAACCAACATAATAAATAAATTAGGTTCATAAACCATGTGTAATTTTTATTACATTACATGTAACAAAAGACCATCCAACATATATTGCTTCTCAAGACTTAGAAGTGTTGATGTCCTACTCTAGGGACCAGAACTATAATTAGGTTCAGATATTTCTCTATCACCTAATCCAACTAAAGGTTGTTTCTATCCCCATCCATACAAATATGATAATGTTGATTAGATTACATAGGAATAGATAACATTGTCAGAATGGGTATCCATCAACCACACTATAACACAGTTTAAATCATAAGCACAAAGATACCAAATCCACAAAGCATCATGACTCTTCAACCCTTTCACATTATCCTTAATCTTATATGTGTTCCAATTCCTTATCTCAAATAAAAAAAAATTTCTCTAACTTGGAATCATAGCAAATTGATTGCATTTTCATTCGTAATTATGCATAATTAACCTTACAAGTATTCTCATGGGTTGAAATTTCCAATTCAAAAATACCTCACACCTTGAATCCCAATCCCTACATAAATCTTAAGGTACAATGTTATGTTCACCCTTCCTTATTCACAATCCTTTCACAGTGATCATCATTATGACTATGGCATGTATTGAGGTTATATATTTGTGGAGCATATTGAATATACATGTATCCAATCTAGTCTTACCCACTAGATACATGGAGCATAACCTATCCAGATTTTACTCTTCCTTCAATCTATTATAGCACCTTGGTCTCTAGATCATAAACATGAATATCCAATTTAAGTTTTATGGCTTTAATTTCAATTTAAACATCAAAATCACAGACACAATAAAGTAGGTTTATACATTCATAATTCTTATAAATAAAAGAAAAACATTTCCATGGAAAAATTGGGCAAAAAGAATATCCTAACATGAAATGTAGTTAGTACCACTTCTAATATTTGCTATGCATCCCATAAGAAAGAAAAGTTATAAATGGGATATATTAATCTAATGAAAAATAACACACATAAGAGGTATAAGTACTCATACCAAGAATGAGGATGTGACAAGTATCCCCTCCTGAATGAAATTTTTTCCTTAAAACCTCAAGGATTGATAAGCTTTAGGTACTTCTTCAACAATTTAGCCTTAATATTCCATGTATATTCTTCAATATTATGATTTCTCCATAATACTCTAGCAACAAAAATATCATTCATCTTCAGCTTCTTAGTATGAGAATTCATAATCCTCAAGGGTAAAACCTGATAAGATAGAATCATCATGATCTCAGTAGGCTCGTGCACTAGGACATGGAATATGTCCTTAATGTATAGCCTCAACAAATATGCACGGAACAAATTATGAATCTTCTCATATGTTGATGGTAGTGCTAACATGTAAGCACTCTCTCCCATGCTACGAAGGATCTTAAATATGAAAATATAGCAAGGACTCACTTTAACCATCACACTAGGCCTTGCAATAGATTTGATGGGTTTAACTTTAAGAAAGACATGGTGACCCACCTTGAATTCTTTGTTAGACATGTGAGCATCGACACACTTCTTATGCCTATCATGATTAGGCTTCATTTGTTTTTCGACAAGATCAATGTGATATGTATATAATCATAGCTCAACACTATGAATTTACCTTCTTTGTCCAACCTCACTTGAAATCAAAGAAGACATGCATGACCTCCCATAAAGGTTCCAATATGGATCCATGACTATGTTTCTATGATATATATTTTTATTAGAAAACACAATGAAAGGTAATAATCTTCAGAAAGATCATCCTCAACCAAGCATACATGCATGAAGCATGTCCTTTAAAGTGTGAGGAGTCCACTAAGATTCCCTATCTACTTTTGGATGATATGTAGTGTTGAAGTGGAGCTAAGTTCCCAACTCATCTTGAACCTATTTCCATAGATTTAAAGTGAACCATGGGTCTTGATTAGAAATAATAAAAAGAGTGATGCCATTAAAAGGTACTATATCCTAAATATATAGATCATTCATTTTATAATGATGGAAGTGGTTTTATAAGATAGAAAATGTGCTATCTATATCATACAATCAACCACTACCACATTATGTCATGTCCTTTCTTGGTCTTTGAAAAATGATAAACAAAATCAATGATTTATTTTCTCTCACTTCCATTGATAAATATCAAGTGTTTTGAGAAGACCACGAGGCCTTTGGTGCTAGCATTTCACATGTTATCATGTCAGACATATAGAAACAAAAGTATCTATATCTTTCTTTACACATTCCCACCAACAAGTTTTCTTCATATTTTCATACATCTTTGTAGAAACCCTTATGGGTAGTGTACTTAGTGCCATGTGCCTCAAACAATACATTTTGTCTCAGCTCGTCAGAAGGCATCCACAATTTTCCATTCTTCATAATCTCACCATTCTTTCCCTTTAAGAGTCTAGGACTAGCTCTCTCTAGAAGTTGTAACATGTGTGCAAAGTCAGGGCTATCAAGTTGTGCATTGTGTGCCTCAGAAGTCCAATCTATCATGATCATTATATGTGCTAACTTTAACTCAAGCTTAGAAAGTAATTACTTCACTTTATTCAACTCATTCATCATTTTCAATTCCTCTACTAGAATTGAAGCACAATTAACATTCTTTTCTTGCATAGTGCACTAGCCACCACATTTTCCTTTCCTAGATGATAGGTTATAGATAAATTGTAGTCTTTGGTCAACTCAAACCATCTAAACTAGAACAAAATCGAGATAATAATACATTTAAATATATTTGAGGATATTATGATCATATCATATATCAAATATTATGCCATGAGATAGTGCATGCATATCTTTGTTGCATAAATAATGGAAGCCAGCTCAAGATCATGAGTATCGTAGTTCTCCTCATATATCATGAGTTATCTAGAATCATATGACATGACCATATAATTTTGCATAAGTAAGCATCCTAGAGCACTTTTAGAAGCATCACTGAAAATGATGAAACCAAAAAGTATTGGAGGATAGATTAAATTGTTTTTTTAGGGTGTGGAAATTATATTCCCAAGAATAGTCAGAGATGAACTTGCAATCTTTTGTGGTCAACCGAGTGAGTGACTTTTCTATGATGAAGATGTCAAGTATGAAGTGTTTGCAATAACATACTAGACTAAGGAAAGTAGAGATATATGTAGAAGCCCTGAGAATGTCCATGTTCTTGACTGACTCAACGTCATCTAGATCCTCTTCTATGTGCCCGACACAGATGATGTCCCATAAACATGACTTCCCTGATCCAAAAGTCACATTTGGACAACTTATCATATAATAAATTCTTACTTAGAGTGATAACAATAACATGAAGATGCTCTTTATGGAAATTATCATTCTCATAATAGATAAAAACATCATAATGAAAATAATGATGATAGAATCAAGGAAAAGATGAAATATCATGCTCATAAGGTCCAAAACGATATGAGGAGCATTTGTAAGGTCTTAGAGCATCATTAGGAATTTGTTATGCATGTATCACGTGGAAAGCTACCTTCTCAATGTCTACATGGTGGACCTTCAGCTGACGATAACCACTCCTCAAATCAATCTTTGAGAAGACCTTCATAGTCTTGAGCTATTGAACAAATTGTCAATCCCAGGCTAAAGATATTGTTCTACATGGTTACTTGAGTGAAAATCATGTAATCACAAGACATACATAATGAACCATCTTTCTCCTTGACAAAAATAATGGGATCTCCCCAAGGGAATGCACTTGGGTGAGCACATAAAATAGAAAGTCCAAGAACTCCTACAACTGTTTCTTAAGATCAAATAGTTCTATAGAGTCCATTCTACAAAGGTAATTTGATATTGGAGTAGTGTCTGGAAGAAACTCAAGTGAAAACTCCAATTCTCTATCAGGAGAAAGATGAGAAAATCTTTAGGGAAGACATCAGGAAAATCCCTACCTATAGGTTTATTAGATATGTGTGTCTCCTACTCGACTAACATGGAATACAAGAAACCAATATGGCTCTTCCTTTAAATATTTTCTACCTTTTTGGAATAAATGAAAAGTATCTTCATGTCCTTTCTCTTGACCTAAACAAGAGGGGATCCTCCCTATGATAGGAAAACATAATAACATTCTTTCTACAATCTAGAAGTGCATAGTGTTGTTTAAGAGAACTCATACCAATCATTACATCAAAATTCTTCACATTAACTACCATCGGGTCAGTTGGGAAAACCCTCCTCTCAATGGATAAAGGATCCCTAGATAGCATCTTTAGAATTTTATGTACATGCCTACTAGGTGTGATGATATTAAGGTCAAAATATAAAATCTACATATGGACTAAGCATATCAACAAATGTGGTAGAGATAAAGGCATGATACAAAATAGAATCATATGGACTTCAATACTTTAATTTTGAATAAAATTAGTAACGTCAAATAATTGATTTTGCTTGCTAGTATCTACCTCCATAATGAACATAAAAGCATGCCTCTTCTCTAGTTTAATTGGTTAAAACACATTTTCAATTTTTTCCTCCCTAGTAAAGGAAATAGAGACAGTCCATGTTGAGATGGCCTATCTCTCCATAGAATTAACAAAGTCATCATCCCTTCTTTCATTATCCACCATTTTGCTTCTAATAGTAGAGGCACTTTGGTGGACCATTGTAATGGAGGTTGTTGTTTTAATGAGGGGGTCCACCCAATGATGCCTTTGTCGTCCTATCATTATGCCTATTATGTTTGATGTATCGATGGATATGATGTTGTTGGTGGTGTTGCACCATTGGAGTTCATTTCCCAAGACCTCCTAGGATGGTTCTCGAGCTCTAGTGCAGGTCAAAGGCCTTTTTCATCATCCTATGGTCTCATCTAGAGAGAGCATAACAAAGATCATCCTTGATACTACATATGAACTTCTTGGTGCAACACAACTCATGAAGACCATGTCTATATTTCTAAAGGATACATGAACGCATGGTGTAGTAAGAGCATTCATGTACCCACACTAATATAGACTAAGTAACTTTTCCTCCTTCATATCAACTTAGCCTCAGAAACATATTGGTCTTTAGTGTTGTCAGGAATTCATGCCACACGAAAGGCTCGCCATCAAATTATGTGGCATCACATAAATTCTCCCACCATTCATTCATTGATTCTTGTGTCCTGAATATGACCCATGCCTCATCAAAGCAGCCCATGTTGTGGAAGCAAATGCACTATGTTGTAAATCAATCACTCATCCTTTACCACAACATCTGGTTCTTCTTATTCCATGAAAGACTCTAGTTTCAACTTGAATAAGTCCACTACGGTGACTCTATTCCACCTCTATGGACCATTTTCATTTGTCTCTCCAATTATGTTTTCCAATGCTCTAGCCAACACATCATAGGTGATCGTACGGTCCCCCCAGGGATCTCAACATGTCCCTCCACCTAAAACTCAGGTAATCTCTCCCCATTAGGATTTGTTGGGCCCTTATGCTTATAAAAATGACACTTATGATCCATTCGGAAGGGAAATGAGATACGTTTATAGGCATGCAATGTAAAAAGAATAAGACTACAGTGATACCCATTCTAATATTTTCTACGATACCACTTTTGGCACAAACTCCTTTATAAACAATAACAATTATAGTGGAAGCATTTACAAACATGGGATATCATGACAAAGCATGAAATTATATCATTAGTAAGAAAATTATATAAAAGAAAAATAAATAACAAAAATAGTTCCTTATTACATTCCTTAAACAAGGGACTACAAAATCCATCATAAAGAGAGTTCAAATAAAGAAACTCAAACATAACATAGCTGAAAAGGAAAAGCTAAAAGCTATCAAGAATGACACCCCACCTATTAGGATACAGAAAATCCTAAAGACACAAGCCCTCCTACAAATGCTTCTATTGGTTGTGAGACCCCCTTCCTATGTACATCCACACATAGTCATGTATTTGACAAGACTATTTTTAGTGGTTGGGTTTTATAATAATAGTAACATAAAATGAACATTATGATTAACAAAAAATATTAGAAGTTATTTTCATTAATGTTATTAGGAATATATTCTTAAATGAATTATCATACAATAATGGCACCATCTTTTTGAATCTAATATAATATTATTGACCATACATGAGGTGTGCATGCATCTTACATAGAAACAGAGAGTGTAGACATATCATTTGCTACCCGCTAAAATGTGGGTGGGAATACGCTCATACTTCTCATTCAAAACAATTGTAGTGCCTCCTTTTTGAACAACTTGCACATGGATCACCCATGGTGATTTGAAGATGGTTTAGATAATTCTAGAAAGCAATATCTTAATCACCTCCTTGTCCACAACCTCCTTCTTCAAAATTGGGTTCAACTTGCTTTGAGGCTTGACAGAGGGCTTGTAGTTGTCAATCATATTAATTATGTGCATGCAAAGGGATTGGATCACTCTGGTTATATTAGTCATTTCTTAGCCTAATACCTTATGCCTCTTCCTTAATTCTATCAACAATGTGTCTTCTTTCTCATTCGTGAGATCTCAATTGATGATGACTGGGCACACTTTTTTCTCATATAACAAGACATATTTAACCCCCTGGGTAGATGCTTCATCTCGAGTGTGGTGGATTCCTTGTATTCATCTTCAAGGATAGGACATACCTTAGATCTTCAAACTCATCCTAAGTGTCACACCCCGATTTCACATTAACCACAAACCATGAAATTAGGGCGCGACAGGTGGGATTTACTCATAAGCCAACCACTCTTCACTTTTTAAAACATTTTAAAGAGATTAATAGGATAATCTAATTTATGCTGTAAAAATGAAACTAAACAGACTGCGGAAGCATCTTTATTAAACTGACTAGCAATATAAACAAAGTCTACAGCATATTACATTGTTCGACATAAAATAAGGCATAACAGTTAATTTACATCTTTATACACATTCTCTCTCTCACTCACACCTTGTCCCAAAGATCGAGGGGAAAGGACTAAGAGACCTCTAACTACAAACTACTTATACCTTCTACATCTAGGCATTAGGATGAAACGATCCTTCAGATTTCCTGCTGCTGATGATAACCTGAAAATGTTTTGAGTAGAGGTATGAGCCTACTCGCTCAGTGAATAGCATTTCACTTAGCTATCACTAAACAACTCATCAGGTTTATAAATTGAAATTAAACATAAATGCAGAACTAAGCAAGGCAGTTCTAATAACATAACAGATATACAGATAATAATCACATTTCTAAGCATCAACAGGTATTTCAGGTAAATAAACAGTTATGTAAATTTACTGTGTCCTATATGATTACTTATTCATATTATTATTATGCCCTAAATATATGCACTGTACTCTGCATATAAAGATCCGTAGCTAGTTCATGCTATGGTCCCACCGTACAAGACTTAGCGACACACCCGGGAAATGCTAAGTCTAACTGCTGTCCTGGTCTGCTACAGGACTCCCAGGCTCACACGGCCTCACTGCACTCTCAAAAGAGTGTACTCTAGACTCCTCCTTTAACCTGAGTACAACTGGAGGAGAGTCTCACAGGGTTACCTTCGTGACACAAGCACGAATGGTGTTAGATAACCATGTTTTCTTTTTCCCAGTGCCACCGTGACACACGCACAGATTATTGTTGAACACTGCCTTTCTGCCCTCGTGCCACCGTGACACACGCACGGATTATTGTTGAACACGAGTCACCGACCATCTAGACACACGCTAGGTAGGTCGTTTCACCCCAAGGTGCAGACCTCACGAGGGGTTCTACGACGTTAGGGCACCTAAGTCTATTAACTGATTAACAAATAAATATTTAAACAGGAATATCACATTTCATGCATATTGCACAATATAAATATCACATGAAGCAAATATATGTCCTTTATCATCATTAAACATGATTCTGTATCATTTATCCACTTTCGATGCTAAACATCTATTTTTAAATCAGCAAATACATTCCAATTATAATACAGGAAATTTCATCAATTTCACTAAGCATATTAGGTATTTCAAGTTCCAATGAAACTAACATACTCTATTGTATGTACTACACTGTTTAAAAGTTATACTAACTGATACAGAAGCAATTCAACATTAAATTTGAGTTAAATAATGATTACTGAATGAACTACTACTCACTGTACTGAAACTCGGCCGACCAATCTAGGAACTCGGCCGATCGGCTGACAACTCGGCCGATCCACTCTAGGCAACTCGGCCGATCCAAACCCTGATCGATTTCCTATAAAGGGAAACTCGGCCGAATCACACCCAATTCGGCCGATCAAAACACTGTTCGTTAATCCTAATAAAGAAACTCGGCCGAATCATATGCAACTCGGCCGATCGGTGTACATACTGAAATCTAAAATAAACCTGTTGCAAATGGAACATTATCTTACACTTATTGAAGATGAATTCGACTAAAGCCGAATAAAAAACTAGGGCTGTTGGTTTGTTGTCTGGACCTTGGATTAGCTTCCTACTGTAGGCGCACCCAACGTCACCCCCTTGCCGTGAACAGTAGCAGCTGCTGCAGCTTGGCTAGGTTGAAGAAAGACTGAACTAGGTGCCGAATCAGAGCTGGATAGTTGCATACTCGTGATCTGGACCTCAAGGATGAAGTCAGGGTGGCGAATCCACGCTGCTTACTCGCCTAATCGGGCTCCTGGCTGCTGCTGCCATAGCTGCTTGCTGCAGCAACTAGGGCGCCACCCCTAGGCGTTGATTGGTGTGATGAAGCTAGCTGGAAGCTTCAGTTGCAAGCTTGGACCTCGATAAGGGGATCATGGGCTTCGATTGGTGGTGTTTCCCGAACAAATCGACCCTTGGCTGGCCGTCACAAGCTGTTGTGCAGCGCTGCTACGGCTGGCCGGCTCAAGCTGGTCGAGCTACTGCTGGAGAGGAAGGTATGGGGAAGGAGGAAGAGGGAAGGAAAGGAGAAGAGAAGAAGGGTAGAAGGGCGCCTCGATCCGAGCTTGGAGTTCCAGCAAATCGCCCCTCCTCTTCTCTTGCAGGTCGATCGACCTGCTTGGGCGCCGCTCCACGGTCGGTTCCTGTTCTATCGGCCGACTGAAGGAGAAGATAAGCGAGAAAGGTCGTGGAGGGGGCCAGCTGCAAATTTCCCATACATTTCCAAAATTTACAACTAGGTCCCTAAACACTCAAATGTCCATATCTTTTAACTCGGAAGTCGGTTTTGAGTGATTTTTCTTGCAACGTTTTAAGCACGGAATTCTCTATAACCTCAAAGCACAAAACATGCTAAAAGGACTGTTTCACTGGGTCAAAGCTCTAATTACAACTGTGATTACTTGATTCAACTTAATGTACTAAATATTCAACATTGACATCATTAATTGCCTCAGGTGATTCAATCTCAGCTATTAATTCATATATTAACTTATTTTGATTATTCCATGATATTTAACAAGATTCTTAGCACTAATCAAGGTATTTATTAGTTAATAATAGGGTGGGTCATAACACTAAGGGTCTTCCTTGAAAGGGCCAAGGTTGAGAAGAAATTTCTCAATTTGCTCATGTACCAATTAGTGAGCATTGGGGTTGATGAGAGTGTTCTAAAAGGGATCTTCAAAAGTAGGGTCCTCCTTCCATGGTTGTTCACTTTTGTCAACACAGTTGATGAGGCAACATTGTTCTTGGAAAGAGGGATCTTAAGACTCTCTTAGACCTTGAAATAAATAGTGTTTGTCCCAAGTATCTGTGTCAAGATTCCAGCCTCAACATCAATGAGAGGTCTAGTTGTTGCAAGGAATAGGTGCCCAAATATGAGAGAGTAACAAAGATCCTCCTTGATGTCCATGATTACAAAATTGTAGGGGCAATATGAATTGGGTCCCACTACCATAGGGATGTCTTCTACGATACCCATAGGGGTGGTGATAGAGGAGTCAACAAGTTCAATCATGATGTCTGTTGAAAGTATGTCAGTGGTGAAGCCTAGTCACTTTCACAGGATGTAGGGCATGATAGATATGCTTTCCCCAAGATCAACTATCCCTTTTTGGCATGCGGTGTCCCCAAAAAATCAAGAGATGCCAAAAGATCTCATATCTTTGAGTTATTTGGGCATCTTGCTCTGGACAATGTTTGATCATGTCTATTCTAGCTTCATAGTCCAAGATTCCTTTGTTAAATACTTGTGAGTGAGGAGAGTTTTAAAGAATTGGGTCCACGATGGGATTTCATCTAGAGCATCAAGGAAAGGAATATCAACATGTAACTTCTTCATCGCTTACATGAATCTTGAGTCCAGCCGTGTCTGAGCTAGATAGCTCTAGTAAGGGACTCATGGTTTGTAAATGGGAACCATAGAGATAGGACGAGAGGTTGGTGTAGTTTATGGTGCCTTCTTAGGTTTTGGTGAGCTTCTTATCATTGTAGGTTCAACAACTAGTTCCACTAGTAGAGATATCTATATAGATAATTGAGTGGGTTCTTCATCTTTATCATATTCCAGAACCAGACTGTTGTTGTTGTTGATGGAAGATCGGGATTCAGGTAGCACAATCCTAAAATGTGTGGTCATAGATTTTAACTACTCCTCAACCCTCATGTTAACCAATAAATGAGCATGATGGAGAACGGATGGTTGCAACTATTTATGCAAGTTGTGTCTCCATGGACTTGTTGTACACTTGTTGGCTTTCTGATATCTTCTCGATGGTATCCAGATGACTTAGGTCATTTAAATTAGTTTTCCTCTATTGACTTCCTTGTCCTAGAAGAATTCGGCCTTGTTGGTTATTAAGTTGTTGTCCTAGGTTGTAATTATTGCCCTGGTTGAAATTGTTGTAGTACTATCCAGGGTTGTAATTGGTTCTGTCAGTAATTTTAGTTTTGTTGGAAACCAAGAGGACCTAAAACATGGTTTAGGATGAGTCCATACTAGATTTGATGTGAATTTTCAACTCCTATGGGGTTTCTATAATGGAATCCTAGGTGATTTCTTGGTTGTTTTGGGTTGTAGTACCCCTGCTCTAGAACGAATTGACAAATTTAATTTCTTCAACAATCGGTTTGTTGCAAAATTTAGGTTGGTGCTTGTTTAGAGTGGCCTAGTAGAGATGGCTGCACTCTAGATGGGTGTGCCCTTCTACACTATAGACTTGGAAGACTTCTGGGGCTGGCCCAGTGTGAAAACATGATTGGTCTCTATACCCATTCCTCAAAAGGGTTGACTTGAGGTTGTCTTGTTTGAGATCAAGCAACTTTAGGGATTTAATAATGTCCTTCAACTCTTATTTGTTTTCTACCATGGCCATTTTGAGAATGCCTCTCCTTGAGGGATGAGCCCCAATTAGCTTGGTTCTCTGCTCCCCTACTGACGACATTCCATGCATCATCAAAGTTTCATCACATGAAGTATCCATTAGAAGTGGTGTCAAGGAAATTCTTGATGTCTTCATCAACTCCCCTATAGAATTCCTCAATAATCTATGAAGGTGTCATGCTATGGTGAGAGCATTTATAAAAAACTCCGTAAATTGTTCCCAGGCTTTAAAGAGAGTTTCTAATGGATCCAAATTGATCTTAGAGTTGTACCACACCCTAGATTTTTCAATGAGGGAATAATAGATTAATCACATCTTAATGGCTTCCTCTAATACATCTGCTTGCTTACTTAGTCCAAAAAGGTCTATGAACTTCTACAAATGGTCATGAACACTATTAGCAGTTAGTCCTACAAAACTATTATTTTGCATCATCATTACCAATTGCATCTTAATTTCAAAATTTTGAGCTTCTATGGCTGGTTGGACAATGGGGTTGTGTATCTCAACAGTCCTTGGAGTCTTAATATAAAAATTTTGGCTTCAATGGCTAGTTATACAATGGAGTTATGTATATCAATAGTCTTAAGAATAGTGAAATCTAGTAGCTCTCTCTATCATTCAACTTCCTCTATTGTTCATAATTCCACTTGCACTGCTTCTCTGGATTCGACCAAGAGTCTATCTCATTCTACTGCAAGCACTGCTTCAACCCTACTATTGATCTCCTCCTTAGTCATCTTAGCTCCGTGCATGCAAGGGAGTATGTGGTAGTGTTACAACCCTGCCTCCTGGTAACCCCTAATTAAGGGAGACCAAGAGGTCAGAGGCGTTATCCCAAACAAGATTAGTGGTTTTGCATTTAATCAAAAATAATCAATAAATTCTAAACTGAAAACTGGAATAATTTTTTTTCTTTTAACATACCTTCAAAAAATTAGGTAATCAAGAGTTTTACTCGAAGTAGAATTCTATGTACCTAAATATTCCTTTAATATTTTAACTTTAATCTTCACAGATGCCACTTTATTGTTTGTCCGATTTCACATACTACCTAAAATGCTGACAAACAAAAAATGATCAGTATAGATGAATATACTGGTATGTGGGGACAAACAGAATATTGCACATAAGTTCTAACAACCTAATCATAACAAGTTGTTGTTTACAATGCACAATTACATTTTCAATGTGACTTCCCAACTGCTTTTACTCATACTCTGGGATACTCTCTCTTAGGGTTTAGTCCTTGCAAGGGACATTAAGGCCACATTCTTCATCCTGAGCTTGGTGCCTGGGGTCACCTCTCTAGGTGCCCATGTGTCTTCCCTTCGGGGCTTGACCACTCTAGACTTTCCCACCCAGGCTTGGTCTTTGCATCATACATCCAGAGATGGTATGTAGGTCCGATCCAATCACACTTATACTTAAATTCTTATACACATGGTCACTTTAAAGATTGCAGTAATGAAACATCCAAGTAGCATAGTTTTCATTGCAATCGATAAATCCTCAAGAAATGTCATGAAACATAATGCAATTACTCATAATTTAACCACATACCTATTAGTAGATTTTCACAAGAAAATAGCAATTCCAAGCAAGCAAGTAGTCCAAGCACACAATTCAACAATCATAGAATTCTTGAAAAGCATATGTAACCTTTTTACTACACACTATCAAGAATCTATTTAATTGGCTTGAAATTTTTTCCTAGGGTTTCAAAGCCAGAGTAGGGTTTCATTAGGGTTTATTCACAACTTTTCACCATTATAACTAAAAAACCCTAAAATAGCAAAACTAGGTGCAAACCCTAATTATCTCATTAACATCTTCCTAATAGGCTTAGGATCCACTTAGTATCACTTCCCTATGATGAATTTCAAAATATACCACATTAGAAACCATTAACACTTAGGTTAGGGTTTCTAAGCCCATCAATTCATATTACCATATCAAAACCATACATTAAGCTATATAACCCATGTATTATCTACATAGACATTCAAAACATCTTTTTATTATCAACATGTTAATATGCTTGTAGATTATCCATATTAATCATCTTAAATCACGATTATATTTGATATCATCAGGTAATAGTATAAAAGAGAGATTTTTTAACATATTCCACATGTTAATATTCAAAACTATGGCTTTCGTATACTAATTACATCTTTAGCACATATTACACCACTTTTATAATTGCAATTAGAATTATGTTTGAAATATATTTTATTCACATTCCTCACATTTTTCTAAGAAACTTTCATATATAACTTATTTTGATCGGAGCATCCTAGATATTTTTATAATTATTTCAAGAATTATAATATTTTAGCCAACCATAAAGCGCCACGTCAGGATCATATTATATTTATTTTTTTACCAGAATTCAGCTGATAAAAGTCATAGTTTCCCTTGGGCCCTGAACGCATGATCTTGAGTAAAGAGTTATTTGACTCTGTACTTTTCTCCTTCCTCACGAGGGGTAGCCCCCTCTCAGTGAACGATCTAGCGCCCGTACACGCTAAACTCCGCCAGCTCCTACTGCCCAAGGGGCGAGGTGTCCCTTCTCAACGCATCTGGTCAATCCTAACTTTGTCTCTACCCCAAGGAATCTCCCTTAATCACTTTCCTCATCGATCTCGTCCTCTTACGAGGGAGACCGCACCATCCAATGCTCGGGTGTCTGCCTTCGACGCTTACTGTGGTCAGTGGTGCCAGCGTTGGGCTTGGTCCCTCGTCTCCACCCCGTTAAACACAACAGATGCCCGTGGTTCCTCCTCCCTCTAAGCATGATGCGTCTACATAGAAATCAAGTTGTTCAAGTGTTACACGGTGTTAGTCGGAGGAATGTTGTAGTTTTGCACGACTATCGTGGATGGTGTGCTTGGGATCGGTGGAGGCTGGCTGAGAGCATCGACTGAGGTCGGGGGATCTGGTTGTAGGTGGCACCATAATCTTCAGTCTGAATCAGTGCGAGAGGTCAGTCCCTCATGTCTTACAACTCCTCCATCGCTGGTCTAATCACCTCCACATGTTTCCTGTGGATCCCCTCATAGACTCCCTGTTCGGTCATATATATACATGTATCTTAGCAGAAACCATAATGGGTTCTATGGTTGAGGGAAAGGGAGGGAAAGAGAATGGCCCATGAGAGGGAGTCTAGGTTCCTTGCCTCATATTCACTAGGGACATGTAACACCGCCATATGCCCCATTCCTTAACTTCTTGTTTCCTTGATCCACTGTCCATTGTGTACGAGAAACACCCATTACAATCTTTATATAGAGATTAAAAAGATGCCTTTTCTTTTCAAAAAAAATCTGATACCCACTAAAAATGCATGGCCCTTTTTAGGGAGTATATTCCTTTATAAATAGTCTTGTCTTTTCCTCTTATAAAACTAAGGTCATAATAAGATACCATCCTTTCCTTATTAGCATTGAATTTGGCAACCAAAAGGTCTTCCAAAAATCATATCTCCCGAACCACATGTCCAATTAATACCAAATATTAAATGAAAGTCCTTCATGACTTTTACTACTTGTCTGCAAAGTTTGGGATATAAATTCAAAAGTATGAGGGACTTTTCTTCATCAGCAAGTTATCACTTATTAAGGCATATTTTATGCAAATTTTCTTTGTCCTATTCTTTTATTTCTTTATTTGGATTCCTTTTACCATTAGGAACCTTATGGATTTGAAATATCATCCATGATAATTCAATCATACATCTTTACACATATTTCTTTTATTTTCATCCTTATCTCAAATTTCATTCTTAATAAAGCATTATTTGATTTCTTCTTTTTCTTTCAATCATATTGGACTCATTAACATATTGTGATCAACAAAATCACATGCATAAAGGAAATGTTTCAAAGAGAATCCATTTAATACATATAAATCATACAATTCCCATAATCATACATTTATTGGGGAAATTACATTTCCAACCATATGAACCAAAAAATTGGGGTTGTAACATCCTTCCCCTCTTATAGGAATTTTGCCCTCAAAATTCTACCAAACATACAAACAATTCAGTATAAGACTTTTCCATGTCCATCATTGGCTCCCATGTTACTTCATCCTCTCCATGGTGCCTTTAAAGAACCTTTATCATCTTGTATTTGTACATATGAGTTCTCTCTCACGTTGGTATCGTGTACCCTCATAAGTGACTTAGGATATGTCAGCCTCCCTTGAAGCTCAATAGGTTCAATTCTCAGTACATGGCTTGGGTACATCACATAGTACTCTAGATCGGACTCATGGAATACATCATTCATCATATTATCTTAAGGGGTAAGGCTAAACATAAGCAACTCCACCAATCCATCTCAAAAGGACCTATGTATCGGGGACTCAAATTCCTTAGCTATAGCTCGAAGGGGTCGGGTTTTCATAACACATATTCACCCATAGTGAAGTGCATGTCAGTCTGCTCTGCACCAACTCACGACTATAGCTTCTGTCGATCCTGGGCTTTCTCAGCCTTGATCAAAGCAACTTCATATGCATACACTATAGTCTCTTTGGCCTCCACAAGGTCCTCTCACTGACATCATCCTAACGAAGTGGTGACTGACACGACCTCCCTTACAGAGATTCTTACATCCCAATACTGGCTATAGTGGATATCATCACAAGCAAACTCTTCTAGGGGCAGGAAGTGGTCCCATTTATCACCCAGAATGAGCACACATGCTCTCATCAGACCCTCTAGAGTCTGAATCATACTCTCTCAACTATTCATCAGTTAGGGGTGATATGATGCACTTAACTTCAATATAGCATCGAGTTATTCTTGTACCTACTTCCACAACATGGAAGTGAATCTAAGGTCATACTCAAGATATTGAACTAGGATCACGGTGTAGTTGAACTGTCTCTCTCTTATATATAGTTCAACCAAATCTGACGCGGTGATTGTGCTCTCTCTTAGGCAAGAGATTAGGTCAACTTGGTAAGGGGATCTACCATAACCCGTATTGCATCATGACCTCTCTCAGCCCAGGGGGAGACCCACCACAATGTCCATGTGGATCTACTCACATTCCCTATCAGGGACTCATTATTATCTATAACAACTCCTTGGGTTACTGGTGCTCGGCCTTCACCCTCTGGTATGTATGACGACTAGCCACATGCAACTCTATATACTTCTTTATCTCAGGTCTTCAAAGTACTATGACAAACTTTAACTATCTGAGTAGTACCATGGTGTATGGTGTACTTAAAACCATGAGCTCCTTGCATGACATGATTCCTCAATGTTGGCTCCCAAAACACTCTAGTAGTGGGTTTCACCACCTTCTTTTTTCTGAGAGGTGTATCTGAGTTTCTTACAACCATCCTTCTATCTCATCAAGCTCTAGGATGGCTAATTGAATATCCACCAACTTGACCAATGGGTCTGGTTGTATATGGGTGTTAGCCATGCAGGTCTCACCTTCTAATGAACTTAGGTTTCACCTAACAACCTCTTCTAGCCTCTCTACTGGCTAAAAAAGATAGTTGTGTCTTGACTAAGATCATATGTTACAACATTAATTCCTTATATGCTCAGTAATGGTGAAGACATAAACCCTCGTATACTCTACTCATCATCCTCATCTCAGGTTTCGGTCTAGTTGATTCAAGAAAACTTCAGGCTCATCATCTCAATTATCAAACCCAAACTTACAACTTATAGATTCCATACTTCTCTTGATAAGAACATCCTCATATGATGACTACCTTAGTTCATCTATGCTTGTATAAAACCTATACAATATACTTGGAAAAAGGGTGTGGTACTTTCTCTATCTTCGTTGTATCCTATCTTAGTATATAGCATGCGTTGTATCCTATCTCTCACACCCACAACAAGATGAAATAAGAATTTGGCTGTAGTTCAAATACAAAGTTCATCCCATTCCAAGAATAGAGATGGTGCATCACACATTGCAATAATATTTTCCAACCTAGGTTGAAACATACTTCTCCTCATTCCAACCATGAACTTCTAAACTCTATGTCTATGCCCATGGGAAGACTTTTCTCATCACCTCTGAATCTTAACATCTCTCTTATGTACAATCCTTACTCATTACCTCAAGGTCTCTAGGGTGTCGGTACTTTTGGGGTGATCTGACCCTTATGCACCTAGGGAGTGCCTCTCACTTTTACATCTTAGGCTCCATGAATTCATGAACGTGGCCAACCTCATAACTAATGGGCCTCGGGCAAAGGTAGTTGTTACCTCCTGACCCTATGGTCTTGTGCAAATAGGGAACAAACAACTCCTACTACCATCAGTATTATCCCTCCTTGACCTTAGTGTTGAGTTAGGATTCTACTATAGCTCATGGTTTTTGTGTTGATACAGAAGCACATATCATCCTTGAATCCTCACTCGAGTCTCCATCCTCTCTCTGAGCATTCATGATTAACCTTACATCCCCATTTTACAGGTACCATGCAGGTTACTCGAGTCTCCATTTTATAGGTAACCTGTATGGCGACCTACCTAACCTGGTTTGGCCCCATACATGTTACCTTTCATGGAAACATATCCTCATGCCCCTTAGAGGTGGTCATACATGGGTCTATAGATTCATGCTCACACTATGTGCTCTTCCACTTAGCTCAACAAGCTCTTATCAATGACCTCTTTAGGTTACCTCAAACCTAAATAAAAGTTGGTAATCACCCTACATGAAGGGTTCCTTCCCAGGATGGGTGAAAACTATTTCTTGATAGTAATAAAGGTCACAAACGTCCTTACTTCCAAGGTTTACATCACCATGTGCAAGCTTAGCCCTATCATGCAACTTATACACGTAGCTAACAAGATGGAATTCTACTAAACCATGCTAAGTTCCTTGGTATGTTATACGTATTCATCATTCCTCAAGGTTGGACCAATATCATATATACATATGTCACCAACTTGTGTGAGGGGTTCATCAAACATATGCCTTAGTCCAAGGGGTTTTATTTTCCTCGAAACATGAGGGGGGTGCTATACTCAATTTCCATGAACTCATACATCCTCATGAGCATCATGTACACCAGATACTACTACTTCCCCTCTTTGGTCTAGGAACCCCAGGTTCACCTCTTATGCATCAACTAGCTAACTGCATGCTTAGATGTTCAACCAAGAACTGAACCTATACCAGATGGGGCATATACTTCCTACCAATATTCCATGTGAACAATCCTTAGAGTCCTACACCAGGACAACCAAAAGGGTACAAAACCTCACAACTTGTTCTCATACCGTACCTCTTTAGGGTATTTTAGAACTCTCTTCCTACCCTTAAAAGGTAATAATCTATGACATATGTAATTTGTTCATGAAGCCCCATTCTCTTTTTTTAGGGTTTAGTTCCTCTAAAACCATCAAAGGTACAACAAGCCTCCAAGGATCATGCATGAGGAAACCACAACTATCTAATCAGGGTTGCCTAGACCAGGTCATATCATACCCAACTTCTCATGATTCCTCATGTCTCAGAGTCAAGGTCTCCAACATACTTCATCAGGTATCACTCTCTCCCTAGAGCTAACCCTACAATGGGTCCTACCACAATTGGTGCTCTCTTTGAAGATGGGTCAAAGCTCTTAAGGATACACGTCTATCCCTAACTGTGTGAAATATACTATCAAAACTTATATCCGGCTATGACGACTATCCAAAGTTGTGCATGCCTATCTCATAGAACATCAGTCATAACCTATCTAGCTTAGGTCTAACACCCACTATCAGCCTCACTGCCACTCTCTTCGATGCATGTACGTGCCTCCTTCTGTTCATATATGCCCGTTAGGGTTCCTATACAGTCACCATCCACCCTCTCAATGAGGGCACTATCCCTCACCCTAACAGGCACAACCCACCCGAGGTCGGTTCTCCACAAGGCACTAGAGGTCAAACAACTACTCAAAGTCTATGTTTCTCACGGATACTCAAAGCCTCACATAAAACATGCATGTCAAACCCACATACGTGCATGCATGGTCAACTATGATATCCAAGTCACCGTCTATTCTCGTTCTCCGTCCACCACTTAGGGTTTGGGTTGAGCATCATTCTTAGAGGATGTACCAAGTCACTTCCTAGAGGCCTTCTTCCTCTAAAACTATCCCTATTCTCCTCATCCTATGATAAGGTCTAACCTCAGGGCTCTCCTAAGGGCACAACTACACATGCCATGCAGCCTAAGCATGTAACTAAACTCAATATGAGTTTCTAATTATCAAAGCCTACGTCCATGACATCTTTCTTACATGATTTTTATTATTTGGTGGAGGATTCCTTAATCCTTATCATTCTTAATTCCAAAACTCAGGAGGGTGGTGGAGAGAGAGAAACCCCTAAGCACTTAATGTTTCTCCAGAAATAATAGGTAAAGAAGGGATGAAATTAGATGACAAGACCTAGAGGTATCTTATTTCGAGTCAAATCCTCTGATTTTGGCCAAACAATCACACAAAATCCGAGAGTCCTCATAGACCGAGTAGTGGGGCGGAGGAAAATCTTGCCAACCCCCAAATTGTGATCCTTTTCTAAAGAGTTTGTAAAATTTAATAATTATTAGAGATTAAATGAAAAACCATTGCTATGATACCAAATGTAACGAACCTACTTCCCAGTAACCCCCAATTAAGGGAGACCAAGAGGTCAGAGGCATTATCCCAAATAGGATTAGTGGTTTTGCATTTAATCAAAAATAATTAATAAATTCTACTAAAGACTAAATAGAAATCTAGAATAATTTTTTTTCCTTTTAACATACATTCAAAAAATTAGGTAACTGGGAGTTTTACCCGAAGTAGAATTCTATCTACCTAAATCATCCTTTAATATTTTAACTTGAACCTTCACAGGTGCCACTTTACTATTTGTCCAATTTCAGATACTACCTAAAGCGCCGATAAACAAAACATGATTAGTATAAATGAATATACTAGTATGTGGGGACAACACATTAGTTCTAACAACCTAATCATAACAAGCAGTTGTTTACAATGCACAATTATGTTTTCAATGTAACTTCCCAACCGCTTTTACTCATACTTTGGGATACCCTCTCTTAGGGTTTAGTCCTTGTAAGGGACATGAAGGCCTCCTTCTCCATCCTGAGCTTGGTTCCTGGGGTCACCTCTCTAGGTGACCATGGGTCTTCCCTCTAGGGCTTGACCACTCTAGACCTTCCCTCCAGGGCTTGGTCTTTACATCATACATCCAGAGATGGTATGTAGGTTCAAGACAGTCACTCTTATACATAAATTGGTATACACTTAGTCACTTTAAATATTGCAGTAATGAAACATCCAAGCAGTATATTTTCATTACAATCGATAAATTCTCTAGAAACACCATTCAACATAATGTGGTTACTCATAATTTAACCACATACCTGATTAGTTGATTTTTACAAGCAAATAGCAATTCCAAGCAAGTAAGCAGTCCAAGAACGCAATTCAACAATCACAGAATTCCTGAAAAGCATACGTAACATATTTACTACAGTCTATCAAGAATCTATTTAATTGGCTTGAAATTGCTTCCTAGGGTTTCTAATCCAGATTAGGGTTTCATTAGGGTTTATTCACAACTTTTCATCATTATAACTACAAAACCCTAAAATAGGAAAACTAGGTGCAAACCCTAGTTATCTCATTAACATCTTCCTCATAGGCTTAGGATCCACTTAGTACACTTCCCTATTATGAATTTTGAAATATACCACAATAGAAACCATTAACACTTAGATTAGGGTTTCTAAGTCTATTAATGTATATTACATATCAAAACCCTAAATTAAGCTATATAACCCATGGACTATCTATTTAGACATTCAAAACATCTTTTTATTATCAACATGCTAATATGCTCATAGATTATCCATATTAATCATCTCAAATCACCATTATATTTCATATCATCAGGTAATAGTATAAAAGAGAGATTTTTAACATATTCCACATGTTAATATTCAAAACTTTGGTTTTCATATACTAATTACCTCTTTAGCACATACTACACCACTTTTAGAATTGTAATGATAATTTTGTTTCAAATATATTTTATTTACATTCCTCACATTTTTCTAAGAAACTTTCATATATAAATTATTTTGATCAGAGCATCCTAACAATTTCTATAATTATTTCAAGAATTATTATATTTTGGCCAACCAAAAAGCACCACATCAGGATCATATTATATTTATTTTCTTGCCAAAAATCAGCTGATAAAAGTCATAGTTTCCCTTGGGCCCTGAACGCATGAGCTGGGGTAAAAGAGTCATTTGACTCTGTGCTTTTCTCCTTCCTCGCACAGGGAAGCCGCCCTCTCGGCGAACGATCCAGTGCCTGCACACGCTGGACTCTGCTAACTCCTACTGCCCCAGCAGTGAGTCATCCCTTCTTGATGCTGATGGTTAATCCCTACTCTGTCTCTCCCCCACAGATTCTCCCTTAAATTCTTGCCCCGTCGAGCTCGTCCTCTTGCGAGGGAGTCCGCACTATCTGATGCTCTGGACTCTGCCTTTGACACTTACTGCGATCAATGGTGCCAGCGCTGGGCTTGGTCCCTTGCTGCCACCCTGTTAAACACAACTGATGCCTGTGGTTCCTCCTCCCTTCAAGCATGATGCATCCACATAGAGCTCTAGTTGTTCAAGCGTTACATGGTGTTAGTCGATAGCTTGCAATGGTTGTCGTGGATGTCATGCTTGGGATCGGTGGAGGTGGGCTGTGAGCATCGACTGAGGTCGGGGGATCTCGTTGTAGGTGACACCATAATCTTCAATATAAATCAATGTGAGATACCAATCCCTCATGTCCTCTAACCCCTCCATCATTGGTCTTATCTCCTCCATATGTTTCCTGTGGATCCCCTCATAGACTCCCTATTCAGTCATATATATATATATATATATATATATATATACATATCTTAGTAGAAACCCTAATGGGTTCTATGGATGAGGGAAAGGGAGGGAGAGATAATGGCCCATGAGAGGGAGTCTAGGTTCCTTGTCTCATACTCACACAGGGAGAGACAACACCTCCATATACCCCTTTCCTTAACTTCTCTTCTTATTTCCTTGATCCACTCTCCATTGTGTACGAGAAACACCCATTACTATATTTATATAGAGATTAAAAAGATGTCTTTTATATTCAACAAAATCTAATACCCACTAAAAAGGCATGGCCCTTTTTAGGGAGTATATTCATTTATAAATACTCTTGGCCTTTCCTCTTATCAAACCAAGGTCATAATAAGATACCATCCTTTCCTTATTAGCATTGAATTTGGCAATCAAAAGGTCTTCTAAAAATCATATCTGCCAAATCACATGTCCAATTAATTCAAAATATTAAAGGAAAGTTTTTCACGACATTAGCTACTTGTGTGCAAAGTTTGGGATAGAAATTCGAAAGTACGAGGAACTTTTCTTCATCAGTGTATTATCACTTATTAAGGCATATTTTATGCATATTTCTCTCTCCTATTATTTTATTCTCTTTATTAGGATTCCTTTTACCATTAGGAACCTTGTGGATTCGAAATATCATCCATGATAATTCAATCACACATCTTTACACATATTTCTTTTATTTTCATCCTTATCTCAAATTTTCTTCTTAATAAAGCATTATTTGATTTCTTTTTTTTTCTTTCAATCATCTCATTAACATATTGTCATCAACAAAATCACATCCAAAAAGGAAATGTTGCAAAGAGAATCCATTTAATACATATAAATCATACAATTCCCATAATCATAATTTATTGGGGAAATTGCATTTCCAACCAAATGAACCCAAAAATTGGGGTTGTAACAGGTAGGTTCGTCTGTTCTCAAGATCAAAATCTAGTCTTAGACCAAACGTTAGAGGAGTGTTGCATGCACTGGAAATTGTTACCATGGAAGAAAGACTACCATGAGAAAGATAATTGGAGTGGAGTTGAATCCAAGAAGACATGTAATATTTTCAATTATAAAAGAAAATATCCAACTAATCTAAGATAGTTAAAATGATCAGAAAATTTTGGTACCCCCGGCAACTTTGCCAAAATTTGATGTGACTTTTACTACACATGTTCACTATGGGTGAAATCCCTAGATTTTGCCTTAACGATCATACAATAATCACCACCAGTAAGCAGGCGGATATTATTGTAGTATAGTTCATGATCGAATCCAAAGGACAATGTATTTAAGAATTAGTTTGATCAAGGTAACCACAGAAGAAATATTAATTATGAAAAAAGGTTGATGGTTGTTGATTACACTAATAGCATAATAAAAGGGCTAAAATAAAGGGTGATTATCAAATGATTGAAGAACTAAGATGGAATGGGTTTCACTACTGATACATTGACTCTCTCAGTGCATCATATTAAGTGTGAACATATATATTTTGAGGCTAGAAAAATCCCCCCTTAGGCGTTAGGATTAAAACTCAGATAGATACTAAAATTGTTGTTGTGTTACCTATGGATCATATATCTATCTCCTCAGAAAGTACCTATCTAAAATTCTCATAAATGGTTTAACTAGAAATAATCAATATCCTAGATCTTAGATTTGAAGTTCTCTACACCCAAGATTTGATAAGCATGTAAACTTGGTGATCAAATAAGAGTAAAAACATTAAATGATTGATATTTAAACATCTATTTGTTCATATAGAAATAAATGCAGATTAGATAACAAAATTGGGCAATGGGGATACTCCCACACCCTAGCAATAAGACTACTCACTCATGGTAGTAGTAGCACAAAGAAAAATGGAAAAGGGAAAGAAGGACATGATTGCATAAGGAGTCGTAACCATGGTGTGTGTATGCTTGTCTTTGAGATTTAGAGTGATGTAGTGGATGCACCAACAAAAATACCATTAAACGTTCATCGGGGATGGGTTGAAGTCATATTTCTCCCTTACATACAAACTTGATCTACTACTATGTGGTGCAAGAAATAGGTTGATAAGAGTGAAGATCGTTAGACGATGGGAAAAAGTTACATGGAATAGATTTCCTTTGAGTTTTGGACCTTGGTACCATGGTGGTAGTGGAGGAGGGAGCACCTTCAGTTGGCGTTCATCAATTTATGGAACGTTGTAGAAGTTGAAGGTGAGTATGGACTGTGGTAGTCTATCAACATCTATTGTAGATCCTTTTTGTAGGTCTTAGTCTTCCATTCATAGGCACAAGAAAGGTCTTGGAACCCTCCCTGACACCATGGAGGTGAATAGAAAATAGTGGGAGTAGATGAAGGCTCTGTGGCATTCTCTATCTCCATCAGTAGGCGAGGGGTCAAGGATGACCATTAGAAGATGAAATAGGACTTCCTTTCAAAGGTTGAGCAGGAAAAAAATCTCTTGTTGAGTCTATTTTATCCTTTGATTGGTCTACACTGGAGCACCATTCGATGTTGAATGTGGAGCTTCCTTCAAAAGGGAAGATCCAGGTCAACCATCAGAAGGCAAAAGCAGTAGAACCATCAGAAGGGACCACTAGAAGAGGGTGTCATAAAATCCATTAGAAGACAAGTGATGCAAATTGATGGTTGGGAAGATGTGACCCAAACCAATGTTGTGTCTTAAAGATGTGAAATATTAGAATACCTGACTAAGACGATCCCATCTTGGTTGCATTGATGTAAGGTCGATGATCTATATCGATGGAGATTCTACTAAAGGAATGACAATTGATGGAAGGGAAGACCATTGAAAATTGATGTCTTGGAAGGTGTAATGCAAACCAATGGATTCAAAAACTGATGAAGGAATAAATCATTTAAAATATGATACACTTATTTAAAAGCTTATTGGACCCGCTAGTCAGTTAGCGAGACCTCCACCTCACACTTCTACCATACAATGAAGCTCAAACCTACCATGGGAACTAGACACATGGATCAAAATCCTATAAACTAACATAAAATATAAAAACCTAAATGTAAGATAATTTTGAACTAAAATGATGGAAATAGATGCAAAACTAAGATGAATATGAAAATAAAATTGTGAGAATATGCATTCATCAGCATCTAAAGCTGCTTGGTAAAAAATGAACAACAATAAGCATAGACCGATGCTATGAACAAGGCTTGCAAATAAGAAACAAGATCACACTAAGATTCATGACATCAAGGAGGCCTATTTGGATGAGGTTTTAGGGGAGTGTTACCCGGCCTAAATCGCGCGTCCTAAAATTGGAGGCGTATTTGAGGTAGTCGAGCTTTTACATTTATAACCCGAATCCTTCTAGTTCCCCACAACTTTGTTTACGGGGTCAAAGTAGTCATATGGGGTCAAACACAGGGACAAGGTGGGTAGTGTTGACAATTCTGAATCGACACTCTACACTCCGGTGGGCAAAAAGAGATAGTAAATTCCCCTCCCTCTTAGGATGGGGGAACAACAAGCTGTCACGATTAAAACAAAGAAAACTATCTCCAAATGGAGTTACAAGAAAGATTTAAGGTTTTTGTCATTTAGCAGTTTTTAGGAGTTTTCATGCAAGAGAAATAGAAAGATAAAACTAGAGCTCAAAGCAAGGTGCAAGGGATAAGACTCCAGTAAGACAAGCGGTAGCAGTAACATCCTTCACCCCTCCTCTCAGAGCGGGTGCCTCTAACCAAGCGTCAACACCCCTCTCGAGGTTGTCGGACTTGAGTTAGAGTGGAATGATACCAAAACAACTCCGTTCCATGCACTCTCATACTCCAGAATCGGACCAAACGCTAGAGCCACAACCCAACTCTCGAAGTGGTTGCAACGGGAAAATGCGGTTTGGTAGCTAGGCGAAACGCGATCCAAATCATGCAAGCTAGAGTTCAGATATCCAACATAGCAGTCACCCATCATAAGGCACCATACAATAAACAACAAGTAGTAAAGCTTCCCTATTTCCATAAATAATAAAGGTCTTAATACAATGCATAAGCGAAGAATTTAAATAACAGAATTAAAGATAGAAGTCGCCTCCTTGATGTAGAAGAACGACAGACTACATTAGCTCTCCAGCCTGATATCGGTCAGGAGCCGAGCCCGATACAGCAGTGTCGGGCGGCACCCCCTCTCAGGCAGCACCGACTGACGACTGACTGTATCGTTCAAGGACCCTGGCCGATACGCTCATGTCGGGCGGCATGCATGACGGAGAAGCGTATCGGGTTCGATATCGTGTCGGGCAAAGAGCTACACGTCTTCTGTCGGGCACTCATGTCGCTCATCGTCGTTGGCCGATGTTGGCCCGCAGCGTCGCCCGGGACAACCCTAAGTGAACCATTCCCTCCCTCTCGGGATGAGGAAAAGCTCACCTAGTGTCGCCCGGCACAAGCGCTGTGGCGCGATATTCTTGCTCTCGCAGCTTCCTTCGAAGGTGGCTCCCCGGTTTGTGAACTGTCCAACCTTGTGAACTATTCCGACATGTCTTTTCGGCTCCCTGTAGCTGCTATTTATAGTCAGCTGGTTGGTGAGAAGACATGGTGCTCGAAGCGCCACGTAGCTCCCTTATACGTCGGTCGATGGACGGCCGATACAGGTATATCTCGGCGCGAGGTGCTGGCCATCGGTCACGTGGCGGGCGGCACGCCTGTCGGTGGGTGGCTGTGTCGCCCGACGAGCTGGGTCGTCGAGGCGGCTTTGGCTCCCTGTCGGGTAGGAGGTGTGTCGGCCGGCGCGTTCCTGTCGCACGACACCTCTTCGTAGAGCATCTTTGTGTCGCCCAGCCCCTGTCAGGCAGGGGTTGTATCGGGCGTTAGGGAGGCCGAGACGGGCTTGGACTTCTTCGTGGGCCGGAACAGCCTTATTGCTCAAAAAGCGAGAAAAATTTCTGTAGAAGGTAGGAAAAATTGGAGTAAGAGCATTGCTTGGCCAATTATTGTGAAAGTACATATAAAAGAGAGGAAAATAGCAGAAAAGGGCAGTTTTGATGACGAAATAAAGGGCAAAAAGTCACAAAATTTGGTGTTATCAACTCCCCCAAACTTAGCTTTTTGATTGTCCTCAATCAATGTTTAAACTTTATTTTGTGATGCTTCTTCTTGCGTAGTAAAACTTTAAGGCTAAAGGGTAAAACAAGAATTGCGATGTCTCGGAGGTAATGCAGCCTTAATACGAACAAAAGATCTTGCCCTACTTGCCTTATTATTTAAGTAAAATTCTTCTCTACAGCTTCGGTGAGACTTTATTGTATGATTCCGAAGTTAGCTTCCACACCAAACAACTTTATTTTAAGGACAGAAAGTTGTGTATAGGGTAAGCTAAGGCTTTTTGGGTTTTTTCTTCTTGTTTCCCATTAGTCCATCCAGGTAAGGGTCCGTTAACGGGCAAGTGATCCCTGCAGTCCAAGCCAGTTGGCTTTAGAGAAGTGATTTCACATCCTACGTACCACTGCCCCAGATCTACCATGCCTAAAGATGGGTACTTTTGGAAAACAAGTGTGTATATATATATTTTTCTTTTTGGGCACAACTCTCATGCTTTTATTCGCACTCATAAGGCTTTTCTCTCTTTTTGGGATTTTTGTTGGGTAAGGGAAAACAAAAGAGATTTCTGCTGTTTGGACAGCTTTTTCCTTCTCCATACTCGTCTCTTAGTTGTTTGCGAGATTATTATTTTTCGAAAAAATTTGACATGGCAAGGCACAATCTTTTGTTTGTTTGAGGCAGCATTATGAGAAAGATATGACATAAATTATAATTTGTTAAGCATACAGAAAGCAGACTTTGCAAGAAGTCACAACAGGTTTTTATTATAACAGCAACTTTGTACATATGCATAGGGACAGAAATTTGTGGAGGGCAGGTTTTTGAAAATTAAAATTTTTATATATATGCCATACATGCGTAGATCAAATATACAAGAGGCTATAAGAGCACATCAGCGTAGAAAGCTTGAAGAGTTAAAAGAAAATTTATACCTCCCTCACTGGCATATGGGTACCCCCCCAAACTTACTCCATACTCTGTCCCAGAGTAGAGAAGAAAGCATAGGTGAGGTAAAGTTTAGCCAGTGAGGGTTAGCTTGCTGATGTACTGCAATAAGCTCCTACGAAGTTGCAGGATGCCATTGGAGGTTGTCTAGCGGGTTCGCTTTGTCGGTGTAGCGGTTGAGCTTGAGCGTAACCCTCAAAATTCACTTCTGGCCCACTCTTTCTCCAAATCTCCGTTGTGAACATGAACAAAAGGACTGATCATCAGTCCGTAGCTCAGTTCCCAGGAGTGTGTAGTCAGGGTGGCCCCTCTCCCTTATGAGGACAGAATCAGGGTGCCTCGAACTTGTTCAGAGGCCTTGGTTGCCGCACTCTTGCTGCCCCTGGAGATGGTCATAAACCACCACATGGACAGGTTGATAACTAGGTGACTCTCTATTGGAGCTACCAAATCAAGAAAAATATCCCCTTTCATTGTTGTTCCCGTTTCTGCCTGACAGTCGTTGCTGATCCCCGCGCCGTGCTTGTTGGCGCGGCCGGTGGTTTGCTCCATACGAGCCATACCTTGTACAGAGATTTTTCTCTTCTTCCTCTGAGTCGTCACTGTTGCTGGTGTCTCGGTGTGGCTCTCGGTTGTCATGATTCCTCCTGTGTCTCCGGCGACGTCTGTGCTGATGATGCCCTTCCTCATGCCCTGGTGATTCTGAATCTTCTTGTCGATTATTATCACCATACCGGTTGTCGTCTTCCGGTGGGGGCGAGACTGGCCTCCCCCCTTAACTTTCGTTTCCAGAAGGTTTCTCTACGCGAGGCGGCATGATGGACAGTTTTGGTGTTCAGTCGATTAGAGTACCTGAAAATCACATAAAATCAAGTTTAGAAAATAATGCTTTAAAGAAAAAAGAAAAAGAAGTGTTGTCAAGCCCATTTCTAAGCTTGAGGCACGGGAGTGTAGTTAGTGGATTTGGATTCGTCAACAATGCTATTTGCCTTGTCCCCGGCAACGGCGCCAAAACGTTGACCGGCCTAAATCGCGCGTCCTGAAATTGGAGGCGTATTTGAGGTAGTCGAGCTTTTACATTTATAACCCGAATCCTTCTAGGCCCCCGCAACTTTGTTTACGGGGTCGAAGTAGTCATACGGGGTCGAACACAGGAACAAGGTGGGTAGTGTTGACAATTCTAAATCGACACTCTACACTCCGGTGGGCAGAAAGAGATAGTAAATTCCCCTCCCTCTCAGGATGGGGGAACAACAAGCTGTCACGATTAAAACAAAGAAAACTATCTCCAAATGGAGTTATAAGACAGATTTAAGGTTTTTGTCATTTAGCAGTTTTTAGGAGTTTTCATGCAAGAGAAACAGAAAGATAAAACTAGCTCTCAAAGCAAGGTGCAAGGGATAAGAATCCAGTAAGACAAGCGGTAGCAGTAACATCATGCACCCCTCCTCTCAGAGAGGGTGCCTCTAACCAAGCGTCAACACCCCTCTCGAGGTTGTCGGACTTGAGTTAGAGTGGAATGATACCAAAACAACTCCGTTCCAGGCACTCTCGTACTCCAGAATCGGACCAAACGCTAGAGCCACAACCCAACTCTCGAAGTGGTTGCAACGGGAAAACACGGTTCGGTAGCTAGGCGAAACGCGATCCAAATCATGCAATCTAGAGTTCAGATATCCAACATAGCAGTCACCCATCATAAGGCACCATACATTAAACAACAAGTAGTTAAGCTTCCCTATTTCCATAAGCAATAAAGGTCTTAATAAAATGCATAAGCGAAGAATTTAAATAACAGAATTAAAGATAGAAGTCGCCTCCTTGATGTAGAAGAACGACAGACTACTGTAGCTCTCCAGCCCGATATCGGTCAGGAGCCGAGCCCGATACATCAGTGTCGGGCGGCACCCCCTCTCGGGCAGCACCGACTGACGACTGACTGTATCGCTCAAGGACCCTGGCCGATACGCTCATGTCGGGCGGCGCACCCTCTCGGGCGGCACGCATGACGGCGAAGCGTATCGGGTTCGATATCGTGTCGGGCAAGGAGCAATGCGTCTACTCTCGGGCACTCGTGTCGCTCATCGTCGTTGGCCGATGTTGGCCCGCAGCGTCGCCCGGGACAACCCTAAGTGAACCATTCCCTCCCTCTCGGGATGAGGAAAAGCTCACCTAGTGTCGCCCGGCACAAGCGCTGGGGCGTGATATTCTTACTCTCGCAGCTTCCTTCGAAGGTGGCTCCCCGGTTTGCGAACTATCCAACCTTGTGAACTATTCCGACCTGTCTTTTTGGCTCCCTGTAGCTGCTATTTATAGTCAGCTGGTTGGTGAGAAGACATGGTGCTCGAAGCGCCACGTAGCTCCCTTATACGCTGGTCGATGGACGGCCGATACAGGTATATCTCGGTGCGAGGTGCTGGCCATCGGTCACGTGGCGGGCGGCATGCCTGCCGGTGGGTGGCTGTGTCGCCCGACGAGCTGGGTCGTCGAGGCGGCTTTGGCTCCCTATCGGGTAGGAGGTGTGTCGGCCGGCGCGTTCCTGTCGCGTGGCACCTCTTCGTCGAGCATCTTTGTGTCTCCCAGCCCCTGTCAGGCAGGGGTTGTATCGGGCGTCAGGGAGGCCGAGACGGGCTTGGACTTCTTCGTGGGCCGGAACGGCCTTATTGCTCAAAAAGCGAGAAAAATCTCTGTAGAAGGTAGGAAAATTTGGAGTAAGAGCATTGCTTGGCCAATTATTGCGAAAGTACATATAAAAGAGAGGAAAATAGCAGAAAAGGGCAGTTTTGATGACGGAATAAAGGGCAAAAACGTCACAAAATTTGGTGTTATCAAGTGTGAATGACTAAGAATTGGCAATGTACATGATCAATGATTCTATATAAGAATTAGGTTTTCTTTGATTACTTCCCCTCTTTTTGTATTGAAGGATCTAATAGCTTTGCATTGAGCACAAGAACTTCTCCTACTCCCTCCCATACGATGAGGACGTTCGATCGCCACCAATGAAGTTCCTCGAGCTTTAGATAGCTTGAGTTCGATAGAAATTCGATTAAATATCATCATGTGCTAGATCCTAGAAACACTTATCCAAACTACCCCATTTCTCCTTGTCGAATCATTCCAGACAAGGTTCCATCAATATCTAGAATGGCTCTAGTGAGCTCAAGGAAGAAGACAACCATTCATATGTGGTTGGGGTTTGACTAGTGAAATTAAACCAAAAGGAGTTGGCATATAAACCCTAGAAAAGGTGAGAAGTGCATTGTTTTCCAGAGGGAACAATTTTAGTTATGTATGTCAATCATGAAAAGTAATGGGGGTGGTTGAACCTTGGCCATTTTTGGTACTGAGGTGGTTAGGGTTCAACTTTGGGATCAAATTCCTCCTCATAGACTTACAAAAAGGTGAATATTTTGGGATGTCGTGTCCTTACCTCACCCTACAGATTCCATAGGTTGAAAGTGGCCTCCTAGATGACTATTATGGAAAGTGATCAACTTGTCCCGATCAAAACATCCAAGAAAAACCCTTGTGCAAAATATCACTTTAAAAGGGGTTAATATGTCCTTTAAATGAGTTTATATGGTATTACCTTGTAGATTTAATTTCCCAATTCTAACAAAATGACTTCAAAATGCAACCATTGGAAAAAAATGTGTAGATAATAATTATGGCCTTAGTTTTATATTCAAACATTGGAAGCCTAAATTTAATTAAAGAGCTTGAAAATTTTACAAATCCTAATAAATAATGTGAATATCATTTCTATTCCAAAATTAGCCATATAGCATATCCTACCATGAAATTTAATGAGGGACTATTT
The DNA here is from genome assembly GCA_963693085.1 of Alisma plantago-aquatica. Classification (NCBI taxonomy): domain Eukaryota; kingdom Viridiplantae; phylum Streptophyta; class Magnoliopsida; order Alismatales; family Alismataceae; genus Alisma; species Alisma plantago-aquatica. The sequence continues at coordinate 1,924,069,992 of OY856409.1, read as the reverse complement.
CCAATAATTTTGTCCATCCTATAAGAATGAAAAAAATCTAAAATTGGTTATACTAATATAAAGAATATAAAAAGTATCAGAGGTATGAGTACACATAACAAGAATGATGATAGCACCAAAGATGCATCTATTTTATTAATATATTATTATGATATTTGTTATAATATATACCCATAACACGGCTATAGTGTATCTCTCCATATGATTATAGGTCAACTAACATCACTTATATATACCTTAAAATTAGTTTAAGTATATTAAATTAGAATCATTGTAATTTATTATGATTTATCATGTCTAACAATAATTTAAATTGAGCATTACTCATGGTATATGCTAATAGTATTAATATTTTCATTTACAAATTATTAAGTCAACTCACCTAAGGTTACACTTTTATGAGACGGTAAACTCCAAGAGGATTACACATACATGTTACTTAGTTTATTTAACATATAGCCTAAAAGACATAAATTTTGCAAATGTGCATAATAAGGACAAATCTTAGTTGTTGATTCCTAATTTGACAAAATAGACCAAAACAATTACTTCTTTCTTTATATCTTTCTTACACTTACATGTTCCACATGGCTTGATCATGTCCTATCCAGGCATCATCGTGCACATAGGAGCTCTAATGAACTATGCATGTTGATCCTCTTCTCCTCACCATCGAGAAATATCATACATGTACATATGTCCAATGGGTATCTCTCCCTGTCCTAGCTTGATCACACTTGTGTAGGATTCTTGAGTCTTTTTGTTTTCTTGCTCCACCATGGATTTCTAACAAAATTTCAAACTAGCACCTTGATCTTTTTTGTATGTATTTTAAAAATTATGGGGCTAGGTGCCCCCCACTCAACCTTCCTCCTTTGCATGACTAATTTCTCTCCCAAATCCTTCTCAAAGTGGAATTCCATGTAAGTTTAGTTCTACTCTAAAAAGAATCCAATGCTAGCAATTATATACTAGATCCTTTACATACAAATAAAGGTAAAAAACAATTTGATCCATCTCAGAATGTATACCAAAGGGATTATTTGAGCCATATTGATGCAATGCGGCCATATGAAGAAGACTGGCGCCCACTAAAATAAAGGGGAGTAAATAATGGAGACTAAAAAAATGATTTAAGGTGGCATTGTCCACGGAGAAACCACCCCAAAGCCAAGTCACTATAGTATCTCCTACTACAGGTATGGCGCTAGCTAAGATTGTAATGACTATAGCTCCCCAAAAGCTCATCTGACCCCAAGGTGGTACATATCCTATAAAAGCTGTCACAATCATTAAGAGGAATATGACAACTCCGAGACACCAAACAAATTCCCTAGGACTGCTACAACTCGCATAATATAGACCATGAAAAATATGAAGGTAAACCACAATGAGAAACATACTTGCCCCATTAGCATGCATATAATGGAGCAACCAGCCCCCTGAAACATCTCTCATAATATGTTCGACACTGTTGAAAGCTAGTTCCACATGAGGTGTGTAATGCATAGCTAAAAAAATGCCAGTCACTATCTGAATGACTAAACAAATACCTGCTAACGAACCGAAACCCCACCAATAACTAATATTGCTTGGGGTTGGATAATCTATCAAATGCTGGTTAAGTGTGGAGGAGATGGGTTGTTTTTGAAGAGAGAATCGTTGGTTTCTCAATTTCTCTTTGATCTTGTGTGTGACAACCCCTCCCCCCTATTTACTCCGACCCTCCAACCGCGAATTGGAGACAAGATACCCAAAAGAAGAATACTGGGCATAACCAGAAGAATTGTGTGAAATAAGTAAATTTATCCAGTTGAGGCATTATTGATTCATCCAAACCCCAAGGGATAGAATTGGTGGTCAAGTGGGGAGTCGGGGGTAATAAAAGCATGCAAGTCGGCTCGCTCCAATACCAACTCCGGTCCCCCCACTCATTGAAATCCTGGAGGATCTTGAGGAGAGAAGGCTCCTCCAGACTGTCTTGCCTGATCACCTCCTGGGTTCATTCCCATAGGGACCAGGGCAAAGGCAGGATCTTCCCCTTCTGGGCCAGGGGATATATTGGAGGATGGTTTAGTTTCAGAGCTACTAATCTCAATTATATTGGAATTGGAAGTTCTAGAGACTCTCCCCCAAACTTGGTCCGAAAAAGAGACCAGCGGGTGCACTGTGTTTTTCTCTGATTGGCGATAAATTTTCCCTTTTTGGGTTATGTGTTGGCCCATGTGAACCAAGTGTGTTGCTTTTCCAAAATAAAGATCCTATTAAAATTAGCTAGTTCAAGTTCATTTGAATTCTCATTTGGTCTATTTTAATCCCTCTCTAATAAAATTTCATTAGATTACAACATAGGTATGATGGGTCCCAAAAATCAAGAATAGTTGCTTGTTGTCTTCATATACCACTATAAAATTCCTTATACCCAGACCCCTTTCCAAAACTTGCATACAATTCCAACAAACATTGATATAGATTTGGTTAAATACATTAATTTAATATAATTTCTCCTCAAACTAAAGGATCAACTGAGATTTGATACTTAACATTCTTGAATAAATATTTCAACCAATAAATACAATTTTTTTCTCATTTTAAAAATGAAATGTCCTCATATTTAGTGTTTTTTTACGTTATGTGTACTATATGAATTTCCATCACATTTATTTTGGTTTTTGACCATTATTTACATTATTTAGGAATAAAAAATTAGTATGTATTTCACCAAAACCTCACAATCATATTTCTGTTCTTCAATTCACTCATTTAATGTGCTAATTCCGTCTATGCCCTATTTTGTGATGTTGCATTTTCCTTTTTTTCCTTTCAAAGATTCATTTTACTTTACTATACATATTGCATAGTCAAAACCCATGAAAAATAGTTTTAATACACTAGTTTCATAGTCTACATAACATGAGTAGTTCAATAAAATAATATAAGTACATACATAACGAAACACCAAAAAAAATTGTGTTTTAAATATGCATCAAAATATTTTCATTGTATAACAGATGGTAGGAAATCAACTTGATCATATATTGTGTTATTAGTAGAAAATTTTGTCACTTTTCTTTTACTAGAAAAAGAAATAGCTTTCTTTTTAAGAAACAAAGACATTCGAACATTCTGAAAGACCTAAGATAGTTATGAGATATTTGAACTAATTTTTGTAAACAAAATAATAGTCATGAAAAAATAGTGATATTGAAATAGATGGAATTAAGAATTATTCATAAGAATGTATTGAATTATAAATTTTTCATAGAGTTTTTTAGACATAATGATGTGAGAATTCATGCACCCACACCATATTGTGCTTTAAGTAGTAATTTCTAAAAAGAAGGATAATAATGTTAAATAGACCAAGTAATCCTATAGGAATTTCTATGTGCACAAATCATATTGAACCAATGATAGGCATATTATTTTAATGCAACCATATATGTTGGAAGGATATGTTACTAGATCTTAATTTTAAGAATTGAAAATGGTGCTCACTGAATTTTATGCTTACGATTCATTATTTTTTTGTATATATTATATTGATGGGAGAGTTGTACAAGGATTAAGAATTATTATTAAAGTGAAATTGATCTTCATGGAAAAAATGGTTTCCACATGGTTACATCATGCAAAAGGTTTGGTATGAATTAAGGATTAGGCGTGATAGTGGAGGTATTCTATAGATTGTAATTAATTTTTTGTGATAATTTATAAACTTGATGGGTTTAATGTTTCCCATCGACCACTCAGTATATCAAATTAACATGAGGCTAGGTCCACATCTGACTATTACACACCAATTGGTCATCTTCATAATCTATATATTTAAAAAGTCAAATTTACTAAAACTTTTTGTGAGAAAAAATGATGCATCATTGTCTGCATTCTTGGTTTTATTATTATTTACATTGTGAAACATTCTATTACCATTATCGACAATAAATCGAATAAGATTTGTGTCACAGTAAAGACATGAGTCTACCTACAATAGTTGCGTTAAACTAATCACAACTCTAAATTCCTTTGTCATAAGTTAAAATTGTCATGAGAAGTACAATTTTGGCAAACTACTTGTTTGTATGTCAAAAAATAGCTTCTAACACTACAAAAATTTAACGTGATATATTATTTCTATTGTTGTGGTTTGGAATATGTATAGGAGGATTTGGCAGGGTGAAACTAGACATTACAATGAGCAGTATAATGTTTTATTATGAATAGATAAACTAAATTTTGATTCCTTGTAGAAACATTATTTGATGTTTAAAGTGGTTTACAATTAGATTAATCTTTTATAAAAAATAATAAAATAGTAAGTATAATATGTGACTAGCTAGGAAATTAACATCTAAAAGAGTGCTTCTCATTTTTCTTTTATTCTAATGATAATGTTTGGTTGTGGTTCAAATTCAATTTTAGAAAAAGATTTTCGTTTTAAACTTGACCTTCATATTCTCTTAGGCTCACTCACTAGTTCCTTCCCTGAAGAAAAAACTACTTAAAAAGAGAACCTAATATAAATTCACCGAGGAAAATAAAGATTGGTTATAGCCATATGAGATAATCAAATCCATGTGAACTATTATGATTTTACGAAGGAAATCTAATGTTGCTAAATATAAGTTACAATTTATATTAGTTCACATTTTAATATTTGATAAATATATCATTATGGAATCACACTTCAAATTAACGAGATATTATCAATTTTATTATATTATATTCAATATAAAAAATTTAGCAATGTATTTTTTTACACTCACAATCAATCAATTGTTTAGTTTAATTTCTTCTTCCTATTAAGCACCTTTCCACCTTCCTAATGTTGCTCTTGATTTCAATATGTGGTACTCCATAAAATGAATTATATTATATTCAACTAAAATTTTCATCAATGCATTGAAATAATTATTATAGTATTTTCAAAGTTATCTATCACATATGTTATGAATGAAATTTTCATTATCATGGTATGGCAAAAGATTAGTTCAAACTATTACAAATTTTTTGTATTGGAAATTCCATATTTTACAATATGATGAAACTGATTTTGCTCTTGATTTGTATTATTTAATATTCTATAAAATATCTTAAATGTCTACAAGTATCAATTTTGAGGTTATATGCTTTATGAAGTTTATATAAAGCACTTTTACATATACCCAACATTATTGTGATGTTGAAATACTATATAGATACTAGAGATATCATACTAGCACTTTTGTATCCGTATTTGTACAATTACACTAATGAATTAGAATTCAATGTATAGGCCTCATTTTTGCCATAAATATAAGAAGCTAGTAGGATTTAAATCGGCCAACTAAGTTCACCCAAGTGACCTTATTTATTATTTTATATGTAACATTTTTTATTTTGCATATTTCTAGCAATGGGAGTGTCATGTAATTACAATTTTTAAATTGTGATCGATCTATATGGTCAAATTTCATAAATAGATCTTATGATATGCAAAACAAGGATTACAAATTATATAATACACTTAATAAATAGTTTTCCGTGTGTTTGTCTATTGGCAATTCCTTTAGCTTTTTGAGCTCAACATCTTCCAGCAACCTTGTTGGGGGTTAGTCTCTAAGGTATTAACATGGAACCCAAGTCCATGGTTTAATTTTAATAACATTAATATTGAACTCAATTCATTCCATCTACTCCATGCGTATCAATCATTTTCATTTCTTTAAGTATCCTTAAACGATCTTAAATATGAAAAGCGAATGATATAGTGTTTTGAAAAATATTGTTGTAAAGGTTTCAATATTATGTTTTTTGATCTACATAAATTAGAATCTGAAGACAAATTCGAATACCAAAGAACATGTGATATTATCAAAAAAATTTATATCTAAGGACGCATGTCTTTATAGTATTGTTTGATACCAAGCACAACCAATATTAATTGCTAAATTAGCGGGTTCCAATATTAGAAGAGAAAAAAATAAGCAAAACGAATATGCATCGTTAAGAATCATAGTTTGAGAATGGGGCAACTAATCAGAAAAAGACTATCATCTTTGTTTTTATTTCTTATAACAGTGAGACTTGCACATTCAAAGACAGTCACAGTAAATGGTTCTACCCATTCATCTCATCTCATCTCATAATTTCTATCATTCATGCCAGCCTATTAATTGCTTTTATGTTTTGCAGGAATGGTGTGAAAAGCAAACTGAATTTGAGTTCATTAGCGGAAAGCGAAAAATAACTGCTGCCATGCAAGCTGGCGTTGCTCGCCATACTCTACTTAAGCTACAAGTAAGAAATAACCCAAGCCTGATACATATTTACAAGCAATTTAGAAATGTGCACACCAAGTCATTTGGTTCTATATACGAAAGAAACATCATATTTTTCTTTTAAAAAGAAAGAAACATTGTATAGAACATCTCATAGGTGTGCCAGTTTTATAAGCAAACAAAGATTTGATATTAATGCACGTCTCTAACTAGGTGGGGTTGAAGAAGCAAACGAGGCCATTACAACGTGGGCAGTGCAAAATGGACGGCATTCAGAGAGAGATCGGTAATGGGGGAAAACAAAGTTGATTATTCGGGAGGAGCACCAGATTGGATGAAACCCACATGCTTGACCTTTGTGTAATATTGAATGTTCTCTGCAGAAGTATATAGGTTGTAGTCTGGTGTAAAAGTGTCTATATACGCTACGTATAGATAGGAGATAAACATGGTTAAAAGGTGTAAGCTGTAAAATGGTGATTCTTGATAATTATACATAAAGAAAGCATCTGATGACAAATAGTGGTTCCTCTATTCCATTCTATCCTCCATAGTAATAGATATTAAGTAGCAAGATAATAAATCGATGCTTCATAATTCTAGACCTACTTCGATTGGGACAGAGTACCTTCATTAATGTGGAAGTGGCAGTAACTTGAGAGAGGCAATGACCCGACGAGATTCTATAACAGTATAAATTACATGACATCTATCTTATTTTGAAATGATGTAATCGAGCTGACCATAGCTATAAAAAAGTAAACAACCACAATGTGAATGGAATTTGTCATTAAATCTGAAGTGACTTGGGAGTCAGTCCTAGATCTTAACGCTATGATAAACAGAGAAACATATCTGAATGCAGCGAAAAACAACATGATTGGAATGATAATGCAATGTTAGCCCCTAGAACCAAATTAAAGTGTGGAAGAAACGAATGGATAAGGCAAGCAACAACTAAAGTGGCACAACGAAAAAGATGGGGAAAAGTCAGAAAAATTAAAGAAAGAATGCAGCAGACGAGTTCCGGTTAACTCTTTTTGACATTACATTCATGTGAACACTACTCAGGAACAGACTTCAACCCACTTACCTTGCTACTCACATCCTCATATTGACACAATCATATAGCTTCTCCCACTCCTCCACTCCACCTTTCATTACCTTCTCCCTCATCTGATAACAACAACCTTAAAGTTTGCTATCACCGACTAGAACTAGCCCCATCACATACGAAAAAATACACCAAGTTGTAACTTGGCTAGTGGCCCCACAAATATTACGAAAAGTAGCAAGTCGAAGCCACTATGATAGTCCGAATTTACTACCTAGTACGGTTCCTTGCAAAAAAAAAAATGGAGAGAAGAACTACCACAAGCACAAGGCACCCAAAAGGTTGTTTTTTTTTCCTTAATTAAGTCAGGAGGTGTTTTCATCCACTTTGTCCTCTTCATCCAGGCAAAATCAACCTCATAGATTACATCACCACTTATAACATGTGGTTTAGATCCCTCCGAAAAATTGGATATCACACCCCCTCCATCCCTACGAACAAAAGGAAACTATCATGTAACAAAATCAACAATAAAAAAAAACCTTCAGCCGAGACCCACCAGTACAAAAAATAGTTGTAACTAAGTTTCTATCTAGGAATGAATAATGTATGGAGTATTCCTTCTATCCAGAACCATCATGCCTCTACATCTCATAGAAAGTTCTGTTTGGTCAATACTAACCCAACCCCCCTCCATGTTAGCTCCCTCCAACCCAATAGAGTGTGCCACAGAGTTCACCATTTTGTGCACACAACTGCCTATAATGGATAACTCCTTAAAGATTTCTTTACTTTCCCTAATGTAAGAAATTTAAAGTGCCATGAGAATTGACTATCACCCCATAACATCCTATAAACTTGATGATCATCAATCTCAATTTTTGAGATAAAGAGGTTTCTCACCTCGATAATCTTAAGCGTCACAACAATTCCTTGGACCATCTCATCTACTTGATTCCTCACTGTCAACTATTGTCTAAAAGAAAGTATCCATTGTCCATTCCTATCTCTGATAAGTCCAGTCATCCATCTTCTCCTGACTCCATCAGTATGGTAAACCCTTCCCACTACAACATTCATGTAGCGACCCCGCCTCCCGGTAACCCCCAATTAAGGGAGACCAGAAGGTCAGAGCCATTGTCCCAATTAATAGGATCAAAGGTTTGGCAAATAATCAATAACAATTATTAAATTCTACCAACTATACTGAAATATGGTAAAAAAATAAAAACATTGCATACCTTTTGAAAACTTGGATTTCTAAACTTCTATCCATGTATGAAATCTATTCTAAATATTCCTTCTTTGTACTTTAATTCTCATTTAATTCCACATATGCCACTTTACTGTTTGTTCTTTTCATCGTACCTAAAACGCCGACAATCAAAACGTCGGTCAGCACAAAGATGGTATGTGAGGGAAACAATAATCGTACAACTATGATAACAATGTAATTAGCCAATTATCATTTAACAACCAAGATTACTGTGACACCCCGCCATCACTCAGACAACGAAGTGACACGCGAAAAATGTGCGGAGCCACATATTACCGAAAACACGGGTTAATTAAAATTGATTGCGGAAAACTTACTTACAGGACATTTGCAATCAGGCCGTGCAAGAAAACCATGTTATATATACATGCCTGATATGTTCATGTCTTAAAGCCACTAGTTGTCACAACAGCACACGTACGTTCATCACCTGTTTATACATGCTTTACAAGCTATCTCAGGCCAACAACAGGATAACTGATATACAATAGGAATCCGTCGTAAAACATCATCAAACACCTTCGAGGACCTGAGAGTACATGTATGACATCTAGGACTCTACATAAGACCAAAACAGTAGCATCCACCTCTTGCTGTCTACTGCTCCTCTTACTGCTCAGCCTCAACACCGGGGTCACCACCTCGACCACACGACTACCTAAAAAGGTTGTAAACTAGTGGCATGAGACACACAGTCCCAGCGAGAAACATAAATCCTCGCCGCAACTATAAAACTTTATAAGATATAAGCAGATAACTTGTTATGAGCAGCATACTGAGCAAGACTTACTGTATTTCCACTTACCAAGATATACAGGAGACATATAACCTGACTTTCTTTATGGAACTTTATTGACAACATAATATTTATGAGATCTTATCACAAAATATCAAGATCATAATTGTAAGCAGATAACTGGATAATCTATAAGCAAGGCCTCAAACAATATTTCATATTTGTTCTATGCAACATATGCTATTCGGTTGTATTACATTTTATTATGCCCTGAGGAAGTGAGCCTTCCCTGCTCAAATCCAACCATTAACTGCGAAGCCCAATCCGGTGCCATACATGGTCTAAGGAGATCCAGACTCTATGACCTCACCTTCTCGTGGTCAATACATGAAACATCAAGCAAGACCGTAGTCTCATGCTTATAGGGCCTCAGCCCCTGGGTCATCTCCGTAAGCTACCCATATCTCTAGCTCACCTCACCATAGGTGCTAGTATATACTTTCAAGCTATGAACGCATCATGCTCATCATCACATATCCTGAGCCATGGGTCTGTTCACCATGCTATGTATATCCACAGTGGTACTCAGATTCCTCCTATTTTAGGCTAGGGGAAAACCTCGCATATTCAACAATATGCGCTCCAGGCGAATCCCGCAGGATGAACCTATTTCACCATCACCATGATACTGACGATGACGGATCTATGGCCAGGGCAAACTACATGATATGTTCATCTATAATTGATTAGTATATTTTAAGCCAATTGTTGAAGCAACCAAAGTATAAACATAGCCTTATAGAAATTGCATCATTATTGACATCATCATATTGTCCTGGGATCTCAATACCTCATGATAACAACCACTGCCTCTCAAAGCATCATAATCATACATCAGCATTCTGGGAACGCATCCCTTATCTCATCATCAGAGGATAACACCTCAACTAGGCACTCAGCCTTATATCGGGTCCTCAGACCTATCAACCTGTTATCTCATTACCATATGGTGCTACTCAAGCACATACATCTCATAGTTTTTACCAGGCTATGAATCCACACAAAAATACCTGCATGGTTAGTAAACACATCCATAGAAATATCTGAATCCATCATGGATTAACAGGATTATCATGCTATCAAGAATAAAGCAACATCCATGAGTCTATTACACATAAGTTGTAGAAATCATAGTTTTATTATCAATCATAAGCATATATCATGCCCCATACTTATGATCATATACATGTGTCACATTATCATGTGTAGCAGCATCATATCCTTCCAAACATATCGGGTTCACAATCTATCATCTTATCTCATTATAATAGTTGCAGACTTCAAGGTGATTACACCCTATTGCTTATTTTACCATCAACAATAGAGATGTGATCATATATCATCTATATACATTCTGGGTTATCCAAACCCTCACGAAAGCTCCCGCAATCCTCACTAAAGGTGTGGTGGTAGCGCCAACCCTCACAAAAAGATGTATCGGCTAGGGTTTCCCAACCCTAAGCAAGCTAGGAATTTAGCCACATATCGGCCAACCCTAGAAGATATTAAACCACCACCCAAGGTGTAACGTGCAACTATCTCAAGAGGTGTATCTTGCAACTGACTCAAGAGGTGTATCGTGCAGCTGATGTATCGGCTAGAACCCTACCGGCCAGCTAGGGTTAGGGTTATATTGGGCAACCATTCTCACCATTGTATAGGACGAGATCATGGCACCCCAAGCCAGCACTGTATCACCCAACATGTTCATGACACACGCAACATAAAAGCATCTCAAGGAAGCCTATCGGTCAACAAGGGCAGCACTCCATATTGGCCTCAATCAAAACAAAAACAAGGGTTTCCACTCAACCCATATCGGGCATCACCAGAACCAAACCATGTCGCTCAACACAAGGATAGCCTACCAGGCTCCAAGTCGACCGAAGCATATCGGACACCAAATCATCCATCTCAACTACATATCATATCGGCCAAAGATCAACACAAGGTAGGGGTATCGGGCAACCTTACTTCAAGATGTATCGTTTAGAGCACAAGATATAAGGTGTTTCGCCCAAGCTCTATCTCAAGCCAAGAGAACCATATTGGGAACCAAACCAACCACCTCAACTAGGTGTCTCATCCAAGGGTAAAACCCTAAACAAGAGGCTATCGGACAACACTTACCAAAAATGACATATCGTGCAAGGCACACGGCTCAACCTGACAAGGTCTTCTTCAACCTCAAGCACAAGGGCACCAAACCCTAATTGATCGAGATGATTGGCTCACCTCTCAACAACCAAGAGAGAGGGGTTTTGCACAACCTCTATCACAAATCAGGCAACAACAAGGACCAACCTCAACATAGGTCATCATCTACCCAAAAGCTCACCTCTCAAATCAATGGTGAGAGGAGGGTGTTGCCCAAGCAACTAGAATGTAGACTCACCTATCAGCTTAACCAAGAGAGGGGTATTGCCTACATCACTAGAGCTCAAACTCACTTCTCTAGACCAAGGAGAGAAAGGGGTGTTGCTACCAAAGGAAACCCCAAACTATGGTTCGGCCAACTAGATCCAAGGGCATATAAACATCAACAACATTATGCTCACTATATCCATAAGATCAACAACATGTACTAGAGCAAGAAACATAACATATATGGTCGATCATCAACATATATGGATCATGCAACGTTAAGAAGGTAGTATAGCTAGGGTTAGAAGTTATGTAACCCACCTTAAGCAAACTCCTCAAGTTCCAAAGCTCAGAGCTCCAAGCTTATAGTTCCAAGCTCCCCACTTTCGGTCACCTCAAGAAAAGGAACAAGGATCATAACCACCATGGCCGAAGAGTAGGCAAGATGGAGAAGAAGATGCTAAGGATAGAGGGAAGATGCTTACCAAAGAAAAAGACCCACCTAGGGAAGAGGGAGACTCCACAAAAGGGAAGGATCGACCACTAAGCACACCAAGGAAGGGTATCATGCACCAAAGAAGAGAAAGGCAACAAGGATCTAAAGGGATCCAGAGCAAGTGAAAGGAGATGCATATGTAGAAGAGGATGGTGGAGAAAACAAGGCAATGTGCCGCCCACCTAGGAACACTTGTCCTAGGGAAATGCCACCTCCTTATCTCACCTTATACACATGTCCAAGGCTATTGCCACATGCAAGCACTAAGCACCAAGTGTCCACTAGTGGTGACATAAACGAGGTCAAGAGGTCAAAGATGGTCCATGGCTGATACACTCCGCCTCCATGCCCGATACACCCCATGGGCGACACCCCCCATGGGTGACACAAAACCCTCCTGCCCGATACAAGGTTCAACTAGGCAAGGAAAGGCCTAAACAAGGAGAAACAAGGCCCAAACGAGCCCAATGAAGCTCAAGGCAACTCAAGGCACGAACCTAAACCTTACTATCAATCCTAGAGGAAGCAAAGAGAGAGAAAGACATCTCTCAAGGTGAAAAACTTACTCTCCAACCCTATCTCAGGTTATTTTGCAAGTAGCACCTCCAACTCTCAACAAAGCACAAGCAAACCCTAATCTCCACTAAAGGTCATCAGAAAGCAACTAAGCACAAGGTTTAGGCAACACAAACAGGGTAAGCCTAAAATAAAGGTCAGGATCCTTACAAGCCATAAACCTCTACAAAAGGATTTCTTCCCCGAAATCCGAAGAGAAAAGCGATGGGTACTTCCTCCTCATCTCTTCCTCAAGCTCCCACGTGGCTTCCTCAATGCCATGGTGATGCCAAAGAACCTTCACAAGAACTAGGTCCTTCTTCTTCAGCTTGTTCACTCTTCTGTCAAAGATCATCAATGGACCTTCTTCATAGGTCACATCTTCATCAAGGTCAACTTCAATTGGCTGTATCATTATTCCTGTGTCTGGATGACTTTTCTTCAGCATACTGACATGAAATGCTGGATGCAACCTGTGCAATTCTGGCGGCAGCTCTAACTTGTATGCTACCTTCCTGACACGTGCTATCATTGGGTATGGCCCCATATACCTGGGTGCCAACTTACCTTTCTGCCCAAACCTTAGAACGCCTTTCCATGGTGAGACCTTGAGATACACTTTGTCTCCCACCTTGAACTATAAAGGACATCAGCGATTATCTGCGTAAGACTTCTGCCTGTCCTGTGTGGCTTTCAACTGTCGTTGTATCACTCTGATCTTCTCTGTTGTCTATTGTACTAACTCTAGACCCAAAAGCTGATACTCGCCAGACTCATACCAACATAAGGGAGGTCTGCACTTCCTTCCATATAGAGCTTTATAAGGAGCCATGTCAGTGGCATACAACTCATAAAAACATAATTAACTAATGTGGAAGCGTTCATCAAGTAGCGGATTAGCGAAAATCACTAAAAATTAAAACTTTTTGCAAAGAGATCCACACATTGGAAATCTTTCTCTTCAAGAGCCGATGTATAACATTTACATTCTTTTTCAAAGTACATGTCTAGTACTATCTCTTCTTGAGATTTACAACATCAGATGTCTCCAACATAAAATATAAACAACATATAGCTTCGAGTGCATCAAGCAAAAATCTCAGATCAATTCATTAAAACACTAACTAAAACTCTGAGGACCTGAGAGTACAGAGACGACACATAGGACTCTATATACAACTATACATGGCATAACAGCTAGTGTCTCCACCTGAGACTTCACTGTCATCCCTGCTGCTGCTGCTGTCCTTCACCTACTGAAGGATTCATGTCTCTTCGTCCGCGTCTACCTAAAAATGTAGTTCCCACGGGGGTGAGACAATTATAAAAAATTGCCCCAGCGAGAGATATAACTCTCCGCCAGTAACATTATTATTGCAACTTAAGAAGATAAATATGAATGGAAGAATCATATTTATATAGAAGCAGATATTTTAATGTCTAACAGACTAGATCATTATTCTATCTCAGAAGCTTTGCAGCTATAACTTGATAAAATCAACATGCCACTTATCCTTTAATGAATATGAGAAACATGTATAACATCTATTCAAACTAAAGAATCATTACCACTGTATTAACTCTCTTCAGGCTTAGATCATATATCAAAAGCCTGACATTATCATTGTGGAGTCATGGCCCGTAGCCATACTCTTTTCATAAAGTGTTGGGATCTTAACCCTCAATTCACCACTGGAATTTCTCATCCTTTCACAATTTCAATACCATAACCATGTGATTCTGGGTATTTAAACCCTTAGCTCATCACCTGAGAATTGTTACCACATTCTCAAGTAACTAACACCTTTAGGTCATCTGACCAAGATAAGTATGATACTTGTTATACAAGCATCCATCATGACACTTGAGGCCCATTAACTCTCTTGCTACCTCTTTCCAGGAAACAAGGTATATTATGGCACACAAGGCTCAATAACAAATTCAAATTAGAAACACATCATATCTCATACATGGCTATGCCCATCATCTCATGGTACCTGCATGGTTAGCACATATGATAACAGTACATCAATTATCTATCAACACCATGCAAAAACAAATGTATCTTTAAATCAAGGGTATCATCCTTAATCCTTTACCAGGATTAGGGTTTCCATCACACATCTCATGTATCATTCATCCAATTATATTGGATTTATAACACAATAAGGTGTACTAGTATTTGGGGTGTTGGATATGATATCTATCATATCTTGATGTATCACTTCCCTCAACACCCTCATCTTACTTAAATTCATATACTTAGCTTGTATTAGGGCATTACCCATCCTAATACTTTATGCACCAATTCATCACATTCATCATGTAAAGTAGTGCTCATTAGTCACTCACTTGGAATATACAACTATTGTAATACTATGGATTCAACCATAAGTCAGGAATTAACAAAAAGACCATGTTAGGTCCTTTTCAAAACAATTCTAATTCAAGCATAGAGTACCACGGCCGTGCTACCAAGAATGGACGTGCAAAGAAAGTCACCACGGTTGTGCTACCTTGCACGGTCATACAAAGTGAATCCACCACGGCCGTGCTACCTTGCACGGTCGTGCAAAGGGAAGATACCACGGCCGTGCTACCTTACACGGTCGTGCTACAGGAGTTCACCTCATGAATCATATTCAAGTATGAATTCTACTCTTTCATTAGGGATTAGGGTTTCTCATACCATCTCCCTTCTTTTAGAATAGGGATTGCATATAGCATCACCCTTCATTTGGGTTTCACATCACATTACCCATAATTAGGGTTTACTAATCACTCCCAATTAGGGTTTCTCATGAAATCACCCTCAATTAGAATTTCACGTGGATACATCCTCAACTAGGGTTTCACATGGATACATCCTCAACTAGGGTTTCACATGGATACACCCTCAACTAAGGTTTATTATTCATCCTAATTAGTGATTTCACATGTAGACAACCTCTTATTAGGGTTATACATGGAATGAGCCTCAATTAGGGTTTACATCATGTATTGGATCCATGCATTTGTTATACATTATAGATTAGTACCATTAGAGGTATCTCTCACCGAATTACATTAGGTTTTCAAAAAGGTTTTATCAATTGGACATTCAATAACATGAGGTATCCAAATAGATTGATCAATGGAACCTTCAATTGCACTAGGTATCCATTTGGATTAGTCAATTGAGTCTTTAATTTCATTGGGTACTCAATTGGATCAACCCATTGTTCCTTAAATTACATTAGGTACTCAATTGGATTGACCAATTGATCCTTCAATTGCATTAGATATCCAATTGAATTAACCAAATTGAACCATAAACGGTTTGAAACCGTTTAAGCAAAAAGCTTTGAAACCGCATGGACTTGAAATTGCATGGATCTCAAACGGTTTGAGACCGTTTGGTCTCAAATGGTCTTGAGACCGTTTGGTCCCAAACGGTCTTGAGACCATTTGGTCCCAAACGATCTTGAGACCGTTTGGTCCAAACCTCTCAAAACCGCATGGACCAAAAAGTCAATCAAGACTTCAACAACAGTCAATTCCAATCAATGGAACTTCAACCAATTGGATCATTAATTCAATCCTCAATTGAATCACGGAATGACCCCTCATTTGGAACTTCAATTAGGGTCATATCTCAATGGTATTAGGGTTTATAATCACCTATTAGAGCTTTGAAGTTGATAAACAACAAGCTACTAGTTGTGTTTCAATTGATTGCATTGGACCTTCAACCATTGAATTCATGGAACCAATCATCAATGGGACCTATGCTCATACTTCAATTGAGTTTAATAGGTCAACCTTAAACTGATTTGACCCTCAATTGACCCTCAATTGGTCATCAATTAAGGTTTGATTCAATTGAATTGGGGTTTCGAATCGATGGTCCAACAACACTCATCAATGCAAGATTGATTACTTTGAAACTATTGAACCATCATCAAAATTGGGTATGACCTGATCCCAAACGGTCTTGAGGTCGTTTGGATGACCTCCAAATGGTTTGAGGTTGTTTGGATGACCTCCAAATGTTATTGAGACCGTTTTCCCATGTCCACATCATAATCGAAGTCAATCAATTAAAGTTTGGATCATTGGATTGATCACCAAATCACCATTTGATTGCAAATCAACTTGGTACTTTTAGACCTTCAAACACCTAACCATACTCAACCCTAGACCTCCAAACGGTCTTGGGTGACCCCCAAATGGTTTTGAAACCGTTTGGATGAGTTCCATATGGTTTTGAAACCGTTTGGCTCATCCAACCTTTGGATTCTAGTGAAATTTCATCAATGTTTGGTCTATCGAGTTGATCAACAAATCAGCACTTAATTGCAATATGATTTGATAACTTTGGACCTTAAATTGGTCAAATATACTCAAACCCAGACCTCCAAACAGTCTTGGGTGATCCCCAAACAGTTTTGAAACCGTTTGGGCTAATCAACCCAAAATCTCAAATTAATTCATTGAAATTTCAGCATTGATTTCAATTAGGGTTTTCCCATTTAAATAGCCTTCAACTCACGATTCCTTTGGAGTTAATCCATAAAATTTGGTGAGCCATTAACCAAAATCATTAGGAACAGTAATATCAAACGGTCAATGCTTGGTCAACTCACTCAAACGGTTTTGAAACCGTTTTCCCAAAAAGGTCAAGTTAATCAGATTGAAAATCAGCACTTAATCCAATTAGGTTTCCCTAATTGATTAGGATTCAAATCACGATTCCTTTGGAGTTAATCCCTAAACTTTGGAAGGTCATTAACCAACATCATTAGTAACAGTAATACTAAACAGTCAATGCTTGTTAAACTCCACCAAACAGTTTTGAAACCATTTTCCCAAAAATGTCAAGTTAATCATATTGAAAATCAGCACTTAATCCAATTAGGTTTTCCTAATTGTTTAGGATTCATCTCACGATTCCTTTGGAGTTAACCCATAAAATTTTGAGGGTCATTAACCAACATCATTAGGAACATTAATCCCAAATGGTCAACGCTTGTTCAACTCTACCAAACGGTTTTTAAACCATTTTCCCAAAAAGGTCAAGTTAATCAGATTGAAAATCAGCACTTAATCCAATTAGGTTTCCCTAATTGATTAGCCTTCAACTCACGATTTCTTGGGAGTTAATCGCTCAGATTTGGTGAGTCATTAGCCCACATAATGAGGAACAGTAATCCCAAACGGTAAATCCTTGGTCAACTCCTCCAAATGGTTATGAAACCGTTTTCCCCCAAACGGTGTGCAAACCGTTTGGTCACCAAACGGTTTTGTTGAAATTGTTTGGTCCCAACCTTTGAAACCGTTTTCTCCCAAGAAATTTGGTGAGGTGCTTTCTTATGATGATGTCATCATCATATTACTTCGTGCAACCAAGAATAGCAACCGTTCTTGATGTAAATTGCAGCAAAGAAATAAGAGTGTATCAAATTGAAGAAATCAATCACCAAAGCATAGAGAATTTATGCAATAGCAATGTTTAAGGGTTTAAGTTATAAAACCTGCCTCCAATTGAGCTCCAAAGCTCCAAGATCATGCCATAAATGGTGGATGAAGCTCTTGCAACTCCCCCTAGGATCATCCTCAAGCTTTTGATTGCAAAAGTTGGCTAGGGTTGAAGAGGAGATTGAAATAAGAAGAAATCAATGATTTATTTTTTATTTCCACCATGGAATCAAGGAGAACGAAGTTCAAGGCTTACCAACAGGTTGGGGGTCGTCCTCCTGCTCCTCCCTTGCTTCTTGGTCGGTTTTTCAAGCAAGATAAAGAAGAAAATCTGAAAAAGCCTTTCATTTGGCTTGAAAAGGGCACTTTTATAAGGAAATTGATGAGAGAGAAAATGCATTATTAAAACGCATTTAATTCCAAAAATATGGCCGCCTCTTCCCCCTCAAATTATTTAAGGACGAGGCTATCTTGTTTGCCTCATATTCCTCTCAATTATCCTCAAATTAAAGAAAAGCAAATTAAGCACCTTAATGCTTATTATATTAATATCCCATATGTGAGTGGAAATTACTTTTCTTTATAATAAGGTGAGTGGAATTTCACCTCCTTAGGATATTTTCATTCCTTATATTGGAAAAATAACGTCCATATTTATTCAAAATCAACCAATAACATTTTGGTTGAAGGCCCTTTAATTAATACATTCATTTTTTCCCTAAAGTGAATTAGGGTTTCATTTAAGATTAAATCTTGATTATTTTAATATCAAGATTCTTTCTCCTCCAACTTAATTCAAATGAGATGCCCCTCTCATTTTATTTTCTCTACATGATGCCAAGAAACATTAGGGACCTTATTGAAGTGGTAATTTTCATATTGAACCCTAGGTTTTGGGTAAATTGCACTTTACACCAAAACTAGGTGCCTAAGCGTGTGAAAACCATACCACTACACCATATTCATTCTTATGATGTCTCAACATCATAGGAACATCTTATCATGAAACATTTGTAAGTTGACCCCTCAACTTGGGTAATTTGCACTTTAGTCCAAAATAAGCAAACATTGCTTCAACATTGTTCAAACATGGCCAAAATTGAAACATAAGTTTCTCATGAGCCCTAATTACTTTTCCCAAGATAAGATTAAGAATCTACTCAAACTTATTAGGCAAAACATCTAGGGTTAATTCATAACCCAGGTCAGGGATGTTACAAATTATAAACCCCTAACAAGGATTTCGTCCTCAAAATCCTAGGAAAAGGAGGAACAGATTGTTCATTAATCATGCCCTCAAATCTCCACATATTATCTTAATATTATGGAGATACCATGGATCTGTAAGTCACACAAGGTTCCTTTCCTTAATTCAACCTTATCACTATTTATGCAGAGCATAAACCCCTAACATATGTTGTTCATATTATTGAAAGGAAGAAGCATAAAAGGACATATTTCTATCATTATCCAAAAATATTCACCAAAGAAAAACATATATATCTAACATAGATAATTCATTCAGCAATCTTTTATTTGTTGTTGAGAATATCCTCATAGCATGTCACTAAGTTTGCTGAGAATATCCACACAGGATGTTCACTAAGTTTGTTGAGAATATCCACATAGCATGTTCACTGAGTTTGTTGAGAATATCCACATAGAATGTTCACTGAGCTTGTTGAGAATATCCACATAGCATGTTCACTAAGTTTGCTGAGGATATCCACATAGCATGTTCAGTAAGTTTGTTGAGAATATCCACATAGCATGTTCACCAAGTTTGTTGAGAATATCCACATAGCATGTTCACTAAGTTTGTTGAGAATATCCACATAGCATGTTCACTAATTTTGTTGAGAATATCCACATAGCATGTTCACTAAGTTTGTTGAGAATATCCACATAGCATGTTCACTAAGTTTGTTGAGAATATCCACATAGCATGTTCACTAAGTTTGTTGTTGGGGATGTCACATAGCTTTCCCCTATTGGTTGGGAATGTCACATAGCTTTTCCCTTTTTTTGGGGGATGACACATAGCTTTCCCCTATTGGTTGGGAATGTCACATAGCTTTTCCCTTTTTGTTGGGGATGTCACATAGCTTTCCCCTATTGGTTGGGAATGTCACATAGCTCTTCCCTTTTTGTTTAGGGTTGGAATTGCACAAAGCATCTTCCTTTATTGGAATTGAACAAAGCATCTTCCCTTATTGATTTCATATTTCTTATTTCATGATACTCATTAGATTGTATCAGAATGACTGCTTTATCAGGGCAATCAAAAAGATATCAATCTAAGAGTTTTCATACTCACTTTATCATCAATAGTTGTATACCTGGCCATGGTATATAAGTATTGAGATTAGGTAGTATGCACTTACATGATATCATATTCCTTGCTTTCCATATTATCATAAACATAAGATGTAACATCCCTGGATTTTATCCATACATTTCTTCTATACCTCTTCCTATTTCATCGAGGTAAGAACAATATAGAGCATTTATTGCATTATTAGTACCAAAAACTTTGGCTTTTTAGAACCATTAGGCAAATGTCTCTAAAATTATAGAGACCATTCCCTACTTCTCAACTTATTGCCCCTTCTTGGGCACTGCCATCACAGATTTATTATCTGTCTAAACTCATGCCAGAGTCAACTTTCTTGCCATTAGTTAATCTTTTCCATATTTTCCCTTGTTCCAACATGACTAAGTCATTTAGGAACTCTTTTAAAGTTCAAGTGTTCTATATTAAGGACTGATAACCTAGATCGTAAGGCTAGTATCCTGTCCACTATATGCATTATTTTTGTCCTAATCTTCCCAACCAGAGCATGATCATATGATTCTCTATCCTGATCGGGTCTTAATGGGGATTCTCAGGCACTTTTTCTGCTCTTGCCTGGTCCCATGCACCCTCTCCTGGTGCAACAAATTTGCCCTAAGCAATGTGTTCCTCATGTTCTCCAGTCATTTTCAAGTTCTTCTTCTCCTATGTGAGCAGAAGATACTATCAGATAAACTGGAAGACACTTAGAACAGACTCTACATCCTTAGTCCTATGTCTCTGTAGACTCAGCGAACCTAGAGCTCTGATACCACTAAATTGTGGCATACAACTCATAAAAACATAATTAAGTAATGCGGAAGCGTTCATCAAACAACGGATTAGCGAAAATCACTAAAAATTAAAACTTTTTGTAAAGAGATCCACACATTGGAAATCTTTCTCTTCAAGAGCCAATGTATAACATTTACATTCTTTTTCAAAGTACATGTCTTGCACTATCTCTTCTTGAGATTTACAACATCAGCTATCTCCAACATAAAATATAAACAGCATATAGCTTGGAGTGCATCAAGCCAAAATCTCAGATCGATTCATTAAAACACTAACTAAAACTCCGAGGACCTGAGAGTACAGAGACGACACATAGGACTCTATATACAACTATAAATGGCATAAGAGCTAGTGTCTGCACCTCATACTTCACTACCATCCCTGGTGCTACTACTGTCCTTCACCTACTGAAGGATTCCTATCTCTTCGTCCGCGTCCACCTAATAATGTGGTTCCCACGGGGGTGAGACAATTATAAAAAATTGCCCCAGTGAGAGATATAACTCTCCGCCAGTAACATTATTATTGCAACTTAAGAAGATAAATATGAATGGAAGAATCATATTTATATAGCAGCAGATATTTTAATGTCTAACAAACTAGAAAATTATTCTATCTCAGAAGCTTTGCAGCTATAACTTGATAAAATCAACATCTCACTTATCCTTTAATGAATATGAGAAACATGTATAACATCTATTCAAACTACATAATCATTACCACTGCATTAACTCTCTTCAGGCTTAGATCATATATCAAAAGCTTGGCATTATTATTGTGGAGTCATGGCTCGTAGCCATACTCTTTTCATAAAGTGTTTAGATCTTAATCCCTCAATTCACCACTGGAATTTCTCATCCTTTAACAATTTCAATACCATAACCATGTGATTCTGGGTATTTAAACCCTTAGGTCATCACCTGAGCATTGTTACCACATTCTCAAGTAACTAACACCTTTAGGTCATCTGACCAAGATAAGTATGATACTTGTTATACAAGCATCCATCATGACACTTGAGGCCCATTAACTCTCTTGCTACCTCTTTCCAGGAAACAAGGTATATTATGGCACACAAGGCTCAATAAAAAATTCAAATTAGAAATACATCATAGCTCATACCTGGCTATGCCCATCATCTCATGGTACGTGCATGGTTAGCACATATGAAAAGAGTACATCAATTATCTATCATACACCATGCAAAAACAAATGTATCTTTAAATCAAGGGTATCATCCTTAATCCTTTACCAAGATTAGGGTTTCCATCACACATCTCATGTATAATTCATCCAATTATATTGGATTTATAACACAACAAGGTGTACTAGTATTTGGGGTGTTGGATATGATATCTATCATATCTTGATGTATCACTTCCCTCAACACCCTCATCTTACTTAAATTCATATACTTAGCTTGTATTAGGGTATTACCCATCCTAATACTTTATGTACCAGTTCATCACATTCATCATGAAAAGTAGTGATCATTAGTCACTCACTTGGAATATACAACTATTGCCAATACTATGGATTCAACCATAAGTCAGAAATTAACAAAAAGACCATGTTAGGTCCTTTTCAAAACAACTCTAATTCAAGCATAGAATACCACGGCCATGCTACCAAGAATGGCTGTGAAAAGAAAGTCACCACGGTCGTGCTACCTTGCACGGTCGTGCAAAGTGAATCCACCACGGTCGTGCTACCTTGCACGGTCGTGCAAAGGGAAGATACCACGGACGTGCTACCTTAAGCGGTCGTGCTACAAGAGTTCAACTCATGAATCATATTCAAGTATGAATTATACTCTTTCATTAGGGATTAGGGTTTCTCATACCATCTCCCTTCTTTTATAATACAGATTGCATATAGCATCACCTTTCATTTGGGTTTCACATCACATTACCCATAATTAGGGTTTACTAATCATTCCCAATTAGGGTTTCTCATGAAATCACCCTCAATTAGAATTTCACGTGGATACATCCTCAATTAGGGTTTCACATGGATACATCCTCAACTAGGGTTTCACATGGATACACCCTCAACTAAGGTTTACTATTCATCCTAATTAGTGATTTCACATGTAGACAACCTCTTATTAGGGTTATACATGGAATCAACCTCAATTAGGGTTTACATCATGTATTGGATCCATGAATTTGTTATACATTATAGATTAGTACCATTATAGGTATCTCTCACCTAATTACATTAGGTTTTCAAAAAGGTTTGATCAATTGGACATTCAATAACATGAGGTATCCAAATAGATTTATCAATAGAACCTTGAATTGCACTAGGTGTCCATTTGGATTAGTCAATTGAGTCTTTAATTTCATTGGGTACTCAATTGGATCAACCCATTGTTCCTTAAATTACATTAGGTACTCAATTGGATTAACCAATTGATCCTTCAATTGCATTAGATATCCAATTGAATTAACCAAATTGAACCATAAACGGTTTGAAACCGTTTAAGCAAAAAGCTTTGAAACCGCATGGACTTGAAACCGCATGGATCTCAAACGGACTTGAGACCGTTTGGTCCCAAACGGTCTTGAGACCATTTGGACCCAAACAATCTTGAGACCGTTTGGTCCAAACCTCTCAAAACCACATGGACCAAAAAGTCAATCAAGACTTCAACAAAAGTCAATTCCAATCAATGGAACTTCAACCAATTGGATCATTAATTCAATCCCTAATTGAATCATGGAGTCACCCTTCATTTGGAACTAAAATTAGGGTCTGATCTCAATGGTATTAGGGTTTATAATCACCAATTAGAGCTTTGAAGTTGATAAACAATCAAGCTACTAGTTGTGTTTCAATTGATTGCATTGGACCTTCAACCATTGAATTCATGGAACCAATCATCAATGGGACCTATGCTCATACTTAAATTGATTTTAATAGGTCAACCTTAAACTGATTTGACCCTCAATTGACCCTCAATTGGTCATCAATTAAGGTTTGATTCAATTGAATTGGGGTTTAGAATCGATGGTCCAACAACACTCATCAATACAAGATTGATTACTTTGAAACTATTGAACCATCATCCAAATTGGGTATGACA
The DNA here is from genome assembly GCA_963693085.1 of Alisma plantago-aquatica. Classification (NCBI taxonomy): domain Eukaryota; kingdom Viridiplantae; phylum Streptophyta; class Magnoliopsida; order Alismatales; family Alismataceae; genus Alisma; species Alisma plantago-aquatica. The sequence goes on along the minus strand of OY856409.1, from coordinate 1,924,045,519 downwards.
TGACCCCAAACGGTCTTGAGGTCATTTGGATGACCTCCAAACGGTCTTGAGACCGTTTGCCCATGTCCACATCATAATCCAAGTCAATCATTTAAAGTTTGGATCATTGGATTGATCACCAAATCACCATTTGATTGCAAATCAACTTGGTACCTTTAGACCTTCAAACACCTAACCATACTCAACCATAGACCTCCAAACGGTATTGGGTGACCACCAAACAGTTTTGAAACCATTTTGAGGAGCTCCAAATGGTTTTCAAACCGTTTGGCTTATCCAACCTTTGGATTCTAGTGAAATTTCATCAATGTTTGGTTTATCGAGTTGATCAACAAATCAACACTTAATTGCAATATGATTTGATAACTTTGGACCTTCAATTGGTCAACTATACTAAAACCAGACCTCCAAACGGTCTTGGGTGATCCCAAAATGGTCTTGAAACCGTTTGGGTGATCCCCAAACTGTTTTGAAACCGTTTGGGCTAATCAACCCAAAATCTCAAATTAATTCATTGGAATTTCAGCACTGATTTCAATTCGGGTTTGCCCAATTGAATAGAATTCAACTCACGATTTCTTTGGAGTTAATCCATCAAATTTGGTGAGTCATTAACCAAAATCATTAGTAACAGTAATATAAAACATTAAACGCTTGTTCAACTCACTAAAATGGTTTTGAAACCGTTTTCCCAAAAAGGTCAAGTTAATCACATTGAAAATCAGCACTTAATCCAATTAGGTTTCCCTAATTGATTAGGCTTCAACTCACGATTCCTTTGAAGTTAATCCCTCAAATTTGGAGGGTCATTAAAAAACATAATTAGGAACAGTAATCCCATACGTTCAATGCTTGGTAAACTCCACCAAACGGTTTTGAAACCGTTTTCCCAAAAAGGTCATGTTAATTAGATTGAAAATCAGCACTTAATCCAATTAGGTTTCCCTAATTGATTAGCCTTCAACTCACGATTCCTTGGGTGTTAATCCCTCAAATTTGGTGAGTCATTATCCCAAATAATTAGGAACAGTAATACCAAACGGTAAACTCTTGGTCAACTCCTACAAACGGTTTTGAAACCGTTTTCCCCCAAACGGTTTGCGAACCGTTTGGTCACCAAACGGTTTTGTTGAAACCGTTTGGTCCCAACCTTTGAAACCGTTTTCTCCCAAGACATTTGGTGAGGTGATTGATTATGATGATTCCATCATCATATTCCTTCGTGCAACCAAGAACAGAAACCGTTCTTGATGGAAATTTCAGCAAAGAAACAAGAGTGTATCAAATTGAAGAAATCAATCAACAAAGCATAGAGAATTGATGCAATAGCAATGTTTAAGGGTTTAAGTTATAAAACCCGCCTCCAATCGAGCTCCAAAGCTTCAAGCTCACGCCATAAATGGTGGATGAAGCTCTTGCAACTCCCCATAGGCTCGTCCTCAAGCTTTTGATTGCAAAAGTTGGCTAGGGTTGAAGAGGAGATCGAAATAAGAAGAAATCAATGATTTATTTTTGATTTCCGCCATGGAATCAAGGAGAACGAAGGTCAAGGCTTACCAACAGGTTGGGGGTCATCCTCCTGCTCCTACCTAGCTCCTTGGTCGGTTTTGCAACCAAGAGAAAGAACAAAATCTGAAAAAGCCTTTCATTTGGCTTGAAAAGGGCACTTTTAAAAGGAAATTGATGAGAGAGAAAATGCATTATTAAAATACATTTAATTCCAAAAATATGGCCGCCTCTTCCCCCTCAAATTCCTTATGGACGAGGCTATATTTTTTTCCTCATATTCCTCTCAATTATCTTAAAATTAAAGAAAAGCAAATTAAGCACCTTAATGCTTATTATATTAATATCCCATATGTGAGTGGAAATTACTTTTCTTTATAATAAGGTGAGTGGAATTTCACCTCCTTAGGATATTTTCGTTCCTTATCTTGGCAAAAGAACGTCCATACTTATTCAAAATCAACCAAAAACATTTTGGTTGAGGGCCCTTTAATTAATATATTCATTTTTGCCCTAAATTGAATTAGGGTTTCATTTAAGATTAAATCTTGATTATTTTAATATCAAGATTCTCTCTCCTCCAACTTAATTCAAATGAGATGCCCCTCTCATTTTATTTTCTCTACATGATGCCAAGAAAAATTATGGACCTTATTGAAGTGGTAATTTGCATATTGAACCCTAGGTTTTGGGTAAATTGCACTTTACACCAAAACTAGGTTTTAATGCACAACATTGCTTTACAAGCTTAATCTTGGTGCCTAAGCTTGTGAAAACCATACCACTACATCATATTCATTCTTATGATGTATCAACATAATAGGAACATCTTATCATGCAACATTTGCAAGTTGACCCCTCAACTTGGGTAATTTGCACTTTAGTCCAAAATAAGCAAACATTGCTTCAACATTGTTCAAACAGGACCAAAATTGAAACATAAGTTTCTCATGAGCCCTAATTACTTTTCCCAATATAAGATTAAGAATATACTCAACCTTATTAGGTAAAACATCTAGGGTTAAGTCATAACCCAGGTCAGGGATGTTACAAATTATAAACCCCCACCAAGGATTTCGTCCTCGAAATCCCAGGAAAAGGAGGAACATATTGTTCATTAATCATACCCTCAAGTCTCCACATATTATCTTAATATTATGGAGATACCATGGATCTGTAATTCACACAAGGTTCCTTTCCTTAATTCAACGTTATCACTATTTATGCAGAGCATAAACCCCTAACATATGATGTTCATATTATCGAAAGGAAGAAGCATAAAAGGACATATTTCTCTCATTATCCAAAAATATTCACCAAAGAGAAACATATATATCTAACAGAGATAATTCATTCAGCAATCCTTTATTTGTTGTTGAGAATATCCACATAGCATGTTCACTAAGTTTGTTGAGAATATCCACATAGCATGTTCACTAAGTTTGTTGAGAATATCCACATAGCATGTTCACTGAGTTTGTTGAGAATATCCAGATAGCATGTTCACTGAGTTTGTTGAGAATATCCACATAGCATGTTCACTAAGTTTGTTGAGAATATCCACATAACATGTTCACTAAGTTTGTTGAGAATATGCACATAGCATGTTCACTAAGTTTGTTGAGAATATCCACATAGCATGTTCACTAAGTTTGTTGAGAATATCCACATAGCATGTTCAATAAGTTTGTTGAGAATACCCACATAGCATGTTCACTAAGTTTGTTGTTGGGGATTTCACATAGCTTTCCCATATTGGTTGGGAATGTCGCATAGCTTTTCCCTTTTTGTTGGGGATGTCACATAGCTTTCCCCTATTGGTTGGGAATGTCACATAGATTTTCCCTTTTTGTTGGGGATGCCACATAGCTTTCCCCTATTGGTTGGGAATGTCACATAGCTCTTCCCTTTTTGTTTAGGGTTGGAATTGCACAAAGCGACTTCCTTTATTGGAATTGCACAAAGCATCTTCCCTTATTGATTCCATATTTCTTATTTCATGATACTCATTAGATTGTATCAGAATGACTGCTTGATTAGGGCAATCAAAAAGATATCAATCTAAGAGTTTCCATACTCACTTTATCATCAATAGTTGTATACCTGGACAGGGTATATAAGTATTGAGATTAGGTAGTATGCACTTACATGCTATCATATTCCTTGCTTTTCATATTATCATAAACATAAGATTTAACATCCCTAGATTTTATCCAGACATCTCTTCTATACCTCTTCCTCTTTCATAGAGGTAAGAACAATATAGAGCATATATTGCATTATTAGTACCAAAAACTTTGGCTTTTTAGAACCATTAGGCAAATGTCTCTAAAATTATAGAGACCATTCCCTACTTCTCAGCTTATTGCCCCTTCTTGGGCACTGCCATCACAGATTTATTATCTGTCTAAACTCATGGCAGAGTCTACTTTCTTGCCATAAGTTAATCTTTTCCATACATTCCCTTATTCCATCATGACTAAGTCATTTAGGAACTCTTTTAAAGTTCATGATTTCTTTATTAAGGACTGATAACCTAGATCGTAAGGCTAGTATCCAGTCCACTATATGCATTATTGTTGCCCTAATCTGCCCAACCAGAGCATGATCATATGATTCTCTATCCTGATCAGGTCTTAATGGGGATTATCAGGCACTTGTTCTGCTCTTTCCTGGTCCCATGCACCCTCTCCTGGTGCAACAACATTGCACTTAGCAATGTGTTCCTCATGTTATCTAGTCATTTTCAAATTCTTCTTCTCCTATGTGAGCAGAAGATACTATCAGATAAACTGGAAGACACTTAGAACAAACTCTACATCCTTAGTCCTATGTCTCTGTAGACTCATCGAGCCTAGAGCTTTGATATCACTAAATTGTGGCATACAACTTAGAAAAATATAATTAACTAATGCGGAAGCATTCATCAAGCAGTGGATTAGCGAAAATCTCTAAAAATTAAAACTTTTTGCAAAGAGATCCACACATTGGAAATCTTTCTCTTCAAGAGCCAATGTATAACATTTACATTCTTTTTTAAAGTACATGTCTTGTACTATCTCTTCTTGAGATTTACAACATCATCTATCTCCAACATAAAATATAAACAACATATAGCTTCGAGTGCATCAAGCCAAAATCTCAGATCGATTCATTAAAACACTAACTAAAACTCCAAGGACCTGAGAGTACAAAGACGACACATAGGACTCTATATACAACTATACATTGCATAACAACTAGTGTCTCCACCTGAGACTTCACTTCCGTCCCTGCTACTGCTGTTGTCCTTCACCTACTGAAGGATTCCTGTCTCTTCGTCCGTGTCCACCTAAAACTGTGGTTTCCACGGGGGCGAGACAATTATAAAAAATTTCCCCAGTGAGAGATATAACTCTCCGCCAGTAACATTATTATTGCAGCTTAAGAAGATAAATATGAATGGAAGAATCATATTTATATAGCAGTAGATATGTTAATGTCTAACAGACTAGAACATTATTCTATCTCAGAAGCTTTGCAGCTATAACTTGATAAAATCAACATGTCACTTATCCTTTAATGAATATGAGAAACATGTATAACATCTATTCAAACTACAGAATCATTACCACTGCATTAACTCTCTTCAGGCTTAGATCATATTTCAAAAGCCTGGCATTATCATTGTGGTGTCATGGCCCGTAGACATACTCTTTTCATAAAGTGTTGGGATCTTAATCCCTCAATTCACCACTAGAATTTCTGATCCTTTCACAATTTCAATACCATAACCATGTGATTCTGGGTATTTAAACCCTTAGCTCATCACCTGAGCATTGTTACCACATTCTCAAGTAAATAACACCTTTAGGTCATCTGAGCAAGATAAGTATGATACTTGTTATACAAGCATCCATCATGACACATGAGGCCCATTAACTCTCTTGCTACCTCTTTCCAGGCAACAAGGTATATTATGGCACACAAGGCTTAATAACAAATTCAAATTAGAAATACATTATAGCTCATACCTGGCTATGCCCATCATCTCATGGTACGTGCATGGTTAGCACATATGATAATAGTAAATCAATTATCTATCAAAACCATGCAAAAACAAATGTATATTTAAATCAAGGGTATCATCCTTAATCCTTTACCAGGATTAGGGTTTCCATCACACATCTCATGTATCATTCATCCAATTATATTGGATTTATAACACAAAAAGGTGTACTAGTATTTGGGGTTTTGGATATGATATCTATCATATCTTGATGTATCACTTCCCTCAACACCCTCATCTTACTTAAATTCATATACTTAGCTTGTATTAGGGTATTACCCATCCTAATACTTTATGCACCAGTTCATCACATTCATCATGTAAAGTAGTGATCATTAGTCACTCACTTGGAATTTACAGCTATTGCCAATACTATGGATTCAACCATAAGTCAGGAATTAACAAAAATACCATGTTAGGCACTTTTCAAAACAACTCTAATTCAAGCATAGAGTACCACAGCCGTGCTACCAAGAACGGCCGTGCAAAGAAAGTCACCACAGCCGTGCTACCTTGCACGGTCATGCAAAGTGAATCCACCACGGCCGTGCTACCTTGCACGGTCGTGCAAAGGGAAGATACCACGGCCGTGCTACCTTACACGGTCGTGCTACAGGAGTTCACCTCGTGAATCATATTCAAGTATGAATTCTACTATTTCATTAGGTATTTGGGTTTCTCATACCATCTCTCTTCGTTTAGAATAGGGATTTCATATAGAATCACCCTTCATTTGGGTTTCACATCACATTACCTATAATTAGGGTTTACTAATCATTCCCAATTAGGGTTTCTCATGAAATCACCCTCAATTAGAATTTCACGTGGATACATCCTCAACTAGGGTTTCACATGGATACATCCTCAACTAGGGTTTCACATGGATACATCCTCAACTAAGGTTTACTATTCATCCTAATTAGTGATTTCACATGTAGACAACCTCTTATTAGGGTTATACATGGAATCAGCCTCAATTAGGGTTTACATCATGTATTGGATCCATGCATTTGTTATACATTATAGATTAGTACCATTAGAGGTATCTCTCACCTAATTACATTAGGTTTTCGAAAAGGTTTGATCAATTGGACATTCAATAACATGAGGTATCCAAATAGATTGATCAATGGAACCTTCAATTGCACTAGGTATCCATTTGGATTAGTCAATTGAGTCTTTAATTTCATTGGGTACTCAATTGGATCAACCCATTGTTCCTTCAATTACATTAGGTACTCAATTGGATTAATCAATTGATCCTTCAATTGCATTAGATATCCAATTGAATTAACTAAATTGAACCATAAACGGTTTGAAACCGTTTAAGCAAAAAGCTTTGAAACCGCATGGACTTGAAACCGCATGGATCTCAAACGGTTTGAGACCGCTTGGACCCAAATGATCTTGAGACCGTTTGGACCCAAACAATCTTGAGACCGTTTGGTCCAAACCTCTCAAAACCGCATGGACCAAAAAGTCAATCAAGACTTCAACAATAGTCAATTCCAATCAATGGAACTTCAACCAGTTGGATCATTAATTCAATCCTCAATTGAATCATGGAATCACCCCTCATTTGGAACTTCAATTAGGGTCTGATCTCAATGGTATTAGGGTTTATAATCACCAATTAGAGCTTTGAAGTTGATAAATAATCAAGCTACTAGTTGTGTTTCAATTGATTGCATTAGACCTTCAACCATTGAATTCATGGAACCAATCATCAATGGGACCTATGCTCATACTTCAATTGAGTTTAATAAGTCAACCTTAAACTGATTTGACCCTTAATTGGTCGTCAATTAAGGTTTGATTCAATTGAATTAGGGTTTGGAATCGATGGTCCAACAACACTCATCAATGCAAGATTGATTACTTTGAAACTATTGAACCATCGTCCAAATTGGGTATGACCTGACCCCAAACGGTTTGGAGGTCATTTGGATGACCTCCAAACGGTCTTGAGACCATTTTCCTATGTACACATCATAATACAAGTCAATCAATTAAAGCTTGGATCATTGGATTGATCACCAAATCATCATTTGATTGCAAATCAACTTGGTACCTTTAGACCTTCAAACACCTAACCATACTCAACCCTAGACCTCCAAACGGTTTTGAAACCATTTGTATGAGCTCCAAACGGTTTTGAAACCGTTTGGATCATCCAACCTTTGGATTCTAATGAAATTTCATCAATGTTTGATCTATCGAGTTGATCAACAAATCAGCACTTAATTTTAATATGATTTGATAACTTTGGACCTTCAATTGGTCAACTATACTTAACCCCAGACCTCCAAACGGTCTTGGGTGATAACAAAATTGTCTTGAAACTGTTTGGATGATCCCCAAACGTTTTGAAACCGTTTGGGCTAATCAACCCAAAATCTCAAATTAATTCATTGGAATTTCAACACTGGTTTCAATTAGGGTTTGCCCAATTGAATATCCTTCAACTCACGATTGCTTTGTAGTTAATCCATCAAATTTGGTGAGTCATTAACCAACATCATTAGGAACAGTAATTTGAAACGATAAACGCTTGGTCAACTCACTCAAATGGTTTTGAAACCGTTTTCCCAAAAAGGTCAAGTTAATCAGATTGAAAATCAGCACTTAATCCAATTAGGTTTTCCTAATTGATTAGGCTTCAACTCACGATTCCTTTGGAGTTAATCCCTCAAATTTGGAAGGTCATTAACCAACATCATTAGGAACAGTAATACCAAACGTTCAACGCTTGGTCAACTCCACCAAATGGTTTTGAAACCGTTTTCCCAAAAAGGTCAAGTTAATCAGATTGAAAATCAGCACTTAATCCGATTAGGTTTCCCTAATTGCTTAGGCTTCAACTCGCGATTCCTTTGGAGTTAACCCCTAAAATTTGGAGGGTAGTTAACCAACATCATTCGGAACAGTAATACCAAACGGTCAATGCTTGTTCAACTCCACCAAACGGTTTTCAAACCGTTTTCCCAAAAAGGTCAAGTTAATCAGATTGAAAATCAGCACTTAATCCAATTAGGTTTTCCTAATTGATTAGCCTTAAACTCACGATTCCTTGAGAGTTAATCCCTAAATATTGGTGAGTCATTATCCCACATCATTAGGAACAGTAATACCAAAAGGTCAACCCTTTTTCAACTCCTCCAAATGGTTTTGAAACCGTTTTCCCACAAACGGTTTTGTTGAAACCGTTTGGTCCCAACCTTTGAAACCGTTTGCTCCCAAGACATTTGGTGAGGTGCTTGCTTATGATGATTTCATCATCATCTTGCTTCGTACAACCAAGAACAGCAGCCGTTCTTGATGTAAATTGCAGCAAAGAAACAAGAGTGTATCAAATTGAAGAAATCAATCAACAAAGCATAGAGAATTGATGCAATAGCAATGTTTAAGGGTTTAAGTTATAAAACCCACCTCCAATTGAGCTCCAAAGCTCCAAGATCACGCTATAAATGGTTGATGAAGCTCTTGCAACTCCCCCTAGGCTCGTCCTCAAGATTTTGATTGCAAAAGTTGGCTAGGGTTGAAGAGGAGATCGAAATAAGAAGAAATCGATGATTTATTTTCGATTTCCACCATGGAATCAAGGAGAACGAAGGTCAAGGCTTGCCAACAGGTTGGGGGTCGTCCTCCTGATCCTCCCTAGCTCCTTGGTCGGTTTTTCAAGCAAGAGAAAGAAGAAAATTCCAAAAAGCCTTTCATTTGGCTGGAAAAGGGCACTTTTATAAGGAAATTGATGAGAGAGAAAATGCATTATTAAAACACATTTAATTCCAAAAATATGGCCGCCTCTTCCCCCTCAAATTCCTCAAGGACGAGGCTATATTTTTTTCCTGATATTCCTCTCAATTATCCTCAAATTAAAGAAAAGCACATTAAGCACCTTAATGCTTATTATATTAATATCCCATATGTGAGTGGAAATTACTTTTCTTTATAATAAGGTGAGTGGAATTTCACCTCCTTAGGATATTTTCGTTCCTTATCTTGGAAAAAGAACGTCAATCCTTATTCAAAATCAACCAATAACATTTTGGTTGAAGGCCCTTTAATTAATACATTCATTTTTGCCCTAAATTGAATTAGGGTTTCATTTAAGATTAAATCTTGATTATTTTAATATCAAGATTCTTTCTCCTCCAACTTAATTCAAATGAGATGCCCCTCTCATTTTATTTTCTCTACATGATGCCAAGAAACATTAGGGATCTTATTGAAGTGGTAATTTGCATATTGAACTCTAAGTTTTGGGTAAATTGCACTTTACACCAAAACTAGGTTTTAATGCACAACATTGCTTTACAAGCTTAATCTTGGTGCCTAAGCTTGTGAAAACCATAACACTACATCATATTCACTATTATGGTGTCTCAACATCATAGGAACCTCTTATCATGCAACATTTGCAAGTTGACCCCTCAACTTGGGTAATTTGCACTTTAGTCCAAAATAAGCAAACATTGCTTCAACATTGTTCAAACAGGACCAAAATTGAAACATAAGTTTCTCATGAGCCCTAATTACTTTTACCAAGATAAGATTAAGAATCTACTAAACCTTATTAGGCAAAACATCTAGCGTTAATTCATAACCCAGGTCAGGGATGTTACAATGTCAATGCTCTACTGATAGCTGTTGTTGTAAGCGAATTCTACCAAACTGAGATGCACGTCCCAACTGCTTAGGAACTGCAAAACACAAGCTCAAAGAAGATCTTCCAAAGTCTGAATGGTCCTCTCAGACTGTCCATCTGTCTATGGGTGGAAAGCGGTGTTGAACCTGAACTGTGTTCCCAACGCTTTGTGTAACTGTTCCCAGAAATGACTCATAAACTGGGGACCTCTGTCAGAGACTATAGTTGCTGGTATACCATGCAAACGTATTATCTCATCTACATATATCTGAGCTAGCTTCTCTGCTGTATATGTTGTCTTGATAGGTATGAAATGAGAAGACTTTGTCAATCTGATTCCTAGTTGTCCTTGGCAGACCAACTACAAAATCCATGGTTATATGATCCCACTTCCACTGCGGTATCGACATGGGTTGCAACGTACCTGCCATCTTCTGATGCTCAACCTTAACTAGTTGGCATACCGCACACCTTGCTACAAACTCAGTTACATCCTTCTTCAAGCCAGGCCACCAATACAAATCCTTCAGATTGTGATACATCTTGGTGACTCCTGGATGCATAACATACATCGATGTGTGTGCCTCCTCAAGCACTAACTTCGTCAGATTACCAATATTGGGAACCACCATCCTATTATGATAACAAACTAGTCCATCCTCAGTCTCATGGAACCCATCATGCTTGTTGCTACCAAACTCTAATCGGATCAATTATACTGAAGCATTTGTCTGCTGTGCATCTTTGATTTGCTGCCTCAACGTAGGCTTGACTTGCAACTGTGCCATCAATCTTGCCAATAGGGAAAATTTCAACTGTACATTCTTCTTCTGCAAGGAAAAAAACATATCCCGCCTATGGCACACCAGGGAACTCAACTATCCCTTCTTCGAGGGAAGAGAAGAAGATTTCCTATTGAGCGCATTACCTACAACGTTCGCCTTACCAGGATGATACTCAATGGTGTAATTGTAATCACTGGTTAGCTCCATCCAGCATCGCTATCGCATGTTCAACTCACTCTCTGAGAAAATGTACTTCAAATTCTTATGATCCGTGAAGATTTGACACATTTCCCCATACAGATAGTGTCTCCAAATCTTCCATGCGTGGACCACCGCTACCAACTCCAAATCATGTGTGGGATAGTTCTCCTCATGTTTCTTAAGTTGTCCTGAAGCAAAAGAAACCACATGATCATCCTGCATCAACACGCATCCCAAGCCCTTCTTTGAAGCATCGTAAAACACAACATAGCCTTTTCCAGGCTCTGGTAGGACCAATAATGGAGAACTTGTCAGCTTCTCCTTCAAACTTTGAAAAGCTTGCTGACAACGATCATCCCAAATAAACGGTACGTCCTTCCTGGTCAGCTTTGTCAACGAAAATGCAATCACACTAAAGTCCTTTATAAACCTTTGGTAGTATCTTGCTAAACCCAAAAAACTACAAACTTCCGTTGGTGTATTTGGTTGCTCCCAACCCACAACTGACTCCACCTTCTTAGGATCCACTCTGACTCCTTCAGCAGATATCACATATCCCAAGAATGTTACTTCCTTCAGCCAAAACTCACACTTACTAAACTTAGCATACATCTGGTGTTGACGAAGGAGAGTCAACGCATGTCGAAGATGTTGTTCATGCTCTTGACTGTCTCTACTATAGATACGGATGTCATCTATAAATACTACGACAAACTAGTCTACGAACGGATGGAACACTATGTTCATCAGATCCATGAAAGCAGTAGGCGCATTGGTTAGCCCAAACGGAATAACCAAAAACTCAAAGTGACCATACCTTGTCCTAAACACTGACTTTGGTATGTCATCATCTTTGATCCTTAACTGATGGTATCCAGACCGTAGGTCTATCTTTGAGAACAATGTAGCACCACGCAACTGATCGAACAAATCATCTATCCTCAGTAACGGGTACTTGTTCTTGATTGTGACTTTGTTCAACTGTCCGTAATCTATACACAACTGCATCGATCCGTCCTTCTTCTTAACGAACAAGACTAGAGCACCCAAGGTGATGTGCTCGGTTGGATGAAACCCTTATCCAACAACTCTTGTAACTACTTCTTTAGCTCTGCCATCTCCACTGGAGCCATCCTATATGGTGTTTGTGCAATTGGTTGTGTTCCCGGTACCAGATTGATCTCAAAATCAATCTCTCGAGGTGGGGAAACACTAGGAAACTCATTGGGAAACACATTCAGGAACTCTCGTACAATTGGTAGTTCTTCAAGGCTAGGATCTTTAGCCTTGGTATCCACAACATGGGCTAAGAACGCTCTACAACCTTGCCGCAACAACTTCTCTACTACCATAGCTGACACGAAACAGGTCAGAAGAATCTTCCTGTCTCCTTGGAAAATCCACTTCTCACCTCGGTCATCAAACACTGCCTGCTTGGAACCACAATCCAGCACAACCTTATACTTCTCTAAGGTATCCATACTAAGGATCACATCGAATCCATACATTATCAAGTGGTATAAGATTCACTCGTATATTGTGTCCCAAAAAATATAAGGCACAAGATGGACACTCCTCTTGAAGCATCGAGGAACCATCGAGAGGGGTTTCTAACAACAGGTTATCTTTCTCACAGCTAACAGGTAAAGGGTAGCTATCAAGCAGACTATGTGCGATAAAAGAGTGCATAGCACCCGGGTCAACCAGAACAGAGATAAAGCAAGAAGAAGACAAATCATAATGAAATAACTCCATCTAACCTGCCTCCACTCACGGGTTGACTATCGCCTCCGGCTGACTCATAGCGTAGAATCGAGCCGTTTCTTGTTGTCGTCCTCACCCTCTGCTTCCTTGAACAGACGATCCCACTTGTGACGGTTGACCGCATCCTCATCGACTAGACTGTTGTCTGCCTGACACTTGTTGACTCTATCTCGGTTGCTGTGTTACTTCAACGTCTCTTCTAGGGCAATTTGACCTCAGATGCCCAGTCTGCCCACAGTGATAATATGATCTACCTTCTATCTGTAGCCTACAGGGCCATGTCACTGTCACTGAAGTTGTGTTGTGGGTTTGGATGTTGAAAATCCACACCCTCTTCCCAATACCCGATGCCTCACCAGGGGGAGCCTGTGCTCTTGGCTGAGGCACTGGCACGTGCTCTACCATGTGATTCATCGTAGCCATTAACTGCCCCATAAGCTGTTGGTAGGAAGGACTCTCAAGGTTGGCTGGGTCAACTTGGGGGACCTCAAACACCTGATCTGCATGTACCTGCACTCTGGATCCATCGACTGATGCAACCTCGCTGCTCTTGACATCATATTCTTTGTGATTCACAGACATCTTTAAGCTTCTTCTTCTGCTGAGGGCAGAAGATAATATTAAGAAATCTAGTAAACTCATAAGAATAGACACAAACCTAGTCCTAGATCCCTGTACACTCAGTGAACCTAGAGCTCTAATACCAACCAAACTGTTACACCCCGCCATCACTCAGACAACGAGATGACACACAAAAAATGTGCGGAACCACATATTACCGAAAACACGGGTTAATTAAAATCGATTGCAGAAAGCATACTTACAGGACATTTGGAATCAGGCCCTACAAGAAAACCATGTCATATATACATGTCTGATGTGTTCACATCTTAAAGCCACTAGCTTTCGCAACAACACACGTACGTTCATCACCTATTTATACATGCTTTACAATCTATCTCAGGCCAACAATAAGATAACTGATATACAATAGGAAGCCATTTTAAAACATCATCAAACACCTCTGAGGACCTGAGAGTATAGGGATGACATATAGGACTCTACAAAAGACCAAAATAGCAGCATTCACCTCTTGTTGTCTACTGCTCCTCTTGCTGCTCAGCCTCAACACTAGGGTCACCGCCTCGACCAGCACGACTGCCTAAAAAGGTTGTAAACCAGCGGCGTGAGACACACAATCCCATTGATGAAACATAACTCCCCATCGCAACTATAAAACTATATAAGATATAAATAGATAACTTGTTATGAGTATCATATTGAGCAAGATTTACTGTATTTCCACTTACCAAGATATACGGGAGACATATAACCTGACTTTCTTTATGGAACATGATTGATAAGATAAGATGTATGAGATATTATCACAAAATATCAAGATCATAATTGTAAGCAGATAACTGGATTATCAATAAGCAAGGCCTCAAACAATGTTTTGTATTTGTTCTATGCAACATATTCTATTCAACTGTATTACATTTTATTACGCCCTGAGGAAGTGAGCCTTCCCTACTCAAATCCAACCATTGGCTGTGAAGCCCAATCCGGTGCCATACAAGGTCTAAGGAGATCCGGACTCCATGATGTCACCTTCTCGTGGTCAGTACACAAAACATCAAGCAAGACCTCAGTCTCATGCTTATAGGGCCTCAGCCCCTGGGTCAGCTCTGCAAGCTACCCATATCTCTAGCTCACCTCATCATAGGTGCTAGAATATACTTTCGAGCTATGAACGCATCATGCTCATCATCACATATCCTGAGCCATCGGTCTATTCACCATGCTCCGTATATCCACAGTGGTACTCAGATTCCTCCTATTTTAGGCTAGGGGAAAACCTTGCATATTCAACAATATGCGCTCCAGGTGAATCCCGTAGGATGAACCTATTTCACCATCACCATGATACTGACGATGATGGATCTATGGCCAGGGCAAACTACATGATATGTTCATCTATAATTTCTTAGTATATTTTAAGCCAATTATTGAAGCAACCAAAGTATAAACATAGCCTTATAGAAATTACATCATTATTGACATCATCATACTGTCCTGGGATCTCAATCCCCTCTCAAAGCATCATAATCATGCATCAACATTCTGGGAATGCATCCCTTATCTCATCATCAGAGGATAACACCTAAACTAGGCACTCAACCTTATATCGGGTCCTCAGACCTAACAACTTGTTATCTCATTACCATTTGGTGCTACTCAAGCATATACATCTCATAGCTCTTACCAGGTTATGAATCCACATAAAAATACATGCATGGTTAGTATATACATCCATATAAATATTTGAAGCCATCATGGATTAACAGGATTATCATGTTATCGAGTATAAAGCAACATCCATGAGTCTATTACACATAAGCTGTAGAAATCATAGTTTTATTTTCAATCATAAGCATATATCATGCCCCATACTTGTGATCATATACATGTGTCACATTATCATGTGTAGCAACATCATATCCTTCCAAACATATTGGGTTCACAATCTAACATCTTATCTCATTATAATAGTTTCAGGCTTGAAGGTGATTACACCCTATTGCTTATTTTACCATCAACAACAGAGATGTGATCATATATCAGCTATATACATTCTGGGTTACCTGAACCCTCACCAAAGCTCCCACAACCATCACTAAAGGTGTGGCGGTAGCGCTAACCCTCACCAAAAGATGTATCAGCTAGGGTTTCCCAACCCTAAGAAAGCTAGGCATTTAGCCACATATTGGCCAACCCTAGAAGTTATCAAACCACCACCCAAGGTGTATCGTGCAACTGTCTTAAGAGGTGTATCGTGCAGCTGACTCAAGAGGTGTATCGTGCAGCTGATGTATCGGCTAGAACCCTACCGGACAGCTAGGGTTAGGGTTATATCGGGTAACCATTCTCACCATTGTATCGGCTGAGATCATCGCCCCCCAAGCCAGCACTATATCACCCAACATGTTCATGACACAGGCAGCACAAAAGCACCTAAAGGAAGCCTATTGGTCAACAAGGGCAGCACTCCATATTGGCCTCAATCAAAACATCAACTAGGGTTTCTACTCAACCCATATTGGGCCATGTCGCCCAACACAAGGATAGCCTACCAGGCTCCATGTCGACCAAAGCATATCAGACACCAAGTCATCCATCTCAACTACATATCATATCGACCAAAGATCAACACAAGGTAGGGGTATCGGGCAACCTTACTTCAAGATGTATTATTCAGAGCACAAGATATAAGGTGTGTCACCCAAGCTCTATCTCAAGCTAAGAGAACCATATTGGACACCAAACCAACCACCTCAACTAGGTGTATCAGCCAAGGGGAAAACCTTAGACAAGAGGCTATCAGGCAGCACTTACCAAAAAGGACATATTGTGCAAGGCACAACGCTCAACCTGACAAGGTCATCTTCAACCTCAAGCACAAGGGCATCAAACCCTAATTGATCGAGAAGAGCAGCTCACCTCTCAACAACCAAGAGAGATGGGTTTTGCACAACCTCTATCACAAATCAGACAACAACAAGGACCAATCTCAACATTGGTCATCATCTACCCAAAAGCTCACCTTTCAATTCCATGGTGAGAGGAGGGTGTTTCCCAAGCAACTAGAATGTAGACTCACCTCTCAACTTAACCGAGAGAGGGGTTTTGCCTACATCACTAGAGCTCAAACTCACTTCTCTAGACCAAGGAGAGAAAGGGGTGTTTCTACCAAAGGAAACCCCAAATTATGGTTCGGCCAACTATATCCAAGGGCATATAAACATCAACAACACTATGATCACTATATCCATAAGATCAAAAACATGTACTAGAGCAAGAAAAATAACATACATGGCCGATCATCAACATATATGGATCATGCAACATAAAGAAGGTAGTATAGCTAGGGTTAGAAGTTATGTAACCAGCCTAAAGCAAAATCCTCAAGCTCCAAAGCTCCGATCTCCAAGCTTCTAGCTCCAAGATCCCCACTTTCGGCCACCTCAACAAAAGGAACAAGGATAATAAACACCATGGTCGAAGAGTAGGCAAGATGGAGAAGAAGATGCTAAGGAGAGAGGGAAGATGCTTATAAAAGAACAAGACCTGCCTAGGGAAGAAGGAGACTCCACCAAAGGGAAGGATCGTCCACCAAGCACACCAAGGGAAGGGTATCGTGCACCAAAGAAGAGAAAGGCAACAAGGATCTATAGGGATCCTAAGCAAGTGAAAGGAGATGCATATATAGAAGAGGATGGAGGAGAAAACAAGGCAATGTGTCGCCCACCTAGGGACACTTGTCCAAGGGCAATGCCACCTCCTTATCACACCTTATACACATGTCCAAGGCTATCGCCACATGCAAGCACTAAGCACCAAGTGTCCACTAGTGGTGACACAAACGAGGTCAAGAGGTCAAAGATGGTCCATGGCCGATACACTCCACCTCCATTCCTGATACACCCCATGGGAGACACCCCCCATGGGTGACACAAAACCCTCCTGCCTGATACAAGGTTCAACTAGGCAAGGAAATGCCCAAACAAGGGGAAACATGGCCCAAAGGATCTCAACCAAGCTCAAGGCAACTCAAGGCACGAACCTAAACCTTCCTCTCAACCCTAGAGGAAGCAAAGAGAGAGAAAGACATCTCTCAAGGTGACAAACTTGCTCTCCAACCCTATCTCAGGTTATTTTGCAAGTAGCACCTCCAACTCTCAACAAAGCACAAGCAAACCCTAATCTCCACTAAAGGTGATCAGCAAGCAACTAAGCACAAGGTTTAGGCAACACAAACAGGGTAAGCCCATGAAAAAAGTCAAGGTCCTTACAATTACATCTTAAGAAATACTACTCAATCCTTACATATCCCCTATCTTTGTGTTGTCCCTGCAGTGGACTTGGATACTACCTCTCTCTATGGTAGATCCTTACCCCCATGGCCCTACCTCATAGGTAGCCAATACCTAGGGTTATAAAGTTGCATGGCCCTACCCAAAGGTCGCCCAATTCCTAACTCAAGGTGACTTGATGAACCTACCCGATTGGTAGCCATGTACTAAGTCATCTAATGACCTGATGTACCTACCCCATAGGTGTCCATGTACTAGGTCAATCCATTAAGCTACAGAGGGGACTAGGATCTGAGCTAGTAGGCACATATCTTAAGTGATAGTCATATCCACATTATAGTTTGCATGAATTAAATTCATCCAACAATTTAATTCAAGTCATCAGTGAAAACTTCATAAAACCTTGAATAATTCAAGATATTCATAAGCATAACCACATACCTATCAGGCTAATTTGAGACAGAATAATCCAATTCATCAAGAAATCCAATTCAGCAAGCAAGCACATAATGAGATCCTAAAATATGCATACAACTTCCTATTATTAATCATGCCATCAAGATCTATTAAACCTAGCTCACTTCCTATGTTTTCTAGTCCACTTTTTGGGTTTCCATTGCAATTAGGGTTTCCCTTCACCTTTTACAATTTTAAACCCTAATCTTATACAATTACTCATAACCCTAATTATCTCATCTATTCTTCACAAAAGATATTAAGTTAATCCCTTCACAACATTTAACCATCAATTAAGTCCATTAAGCCTCTTTTACATTAAAGCTAACTATTTTATCCTTTTAATTCATGACAAGATCATTATGCTCATTCATCATCAACTCATAGTTCATTATGGTCTAATTCACATATGAACTCTATTTGTCATTAATTCTACCTTTATCCATTAGAAAACCCTAATGACTACATTAAGGGTATTTACCCACAATTAGGAACTTTTATACTTGAAATATCTTAGAATTATCTTATCTCAACTTTAATCATAAAATTGATCAATTAAAGTCATTAAGAGTCTCATTACAAATATTAGGGTTTCAAGGCCCATTAAAGCATTTTTATGAATAGAAACTCTAAATTAAACTAATTACATGCAAAGTCCATCCTTTTTGTTCTTAATGTACCATTTTACAATTAACAGGTTGATATCAACTTTAATCATCCATTAAACCCTACTAAATACATTAATCATCTCAAAATAGGATTTCTTAATCATTAAAACATTAAAGTTGATAACTTCCATTACTTTTCGAATTTCAATCAGAAAAAAGCTTCATTTATATTTTTATTGCATTCCTCACGTTCTTCTGAGAAAAATTCATATATTATTTGCTCATCGGAGTTACCAATATTTAAATATGAATTTTGCAAGGATTACCTTTTTGGACCAATCAGAGCGCGCCACGTCGCTCATTGCATGCAACCTTGCCAAGTGATTTGAAAACATTTTGAAATGACGATTTCAGCCTTGGTTAAGTTGTTGGCGCTCCAGCCCACAGAGGGGCAAAATAGTCAAACGCCGCTCGTCGTCATCCTCTACCTCCTGACGCCCTAGCTGTGCCGACTTGTAGCACATTGTGGGTCCACCCTTCCCTCCCTAGGGCTAGGGGGTGACCGTCCATGGCCGCCCCAGTTCTGCTACCCCCTTGCGCCCTCGAGGCACTCCCAACACGCAGCCAAGATGGCGGCTCCTGAGTGAGATCTACCTACATTTGCTGCCTTGATTTGCTACAGTTCCATAGTCCTATGACAGAGGCTGCTCGCGGACTAGGGCGGGGTTGGATAACCGATCCTCCTTTGATCGTCGTGGAAGCTTATTGGCTCCAACAAGACCACAATACCACCCTTCATTTCTCTAGGGATAGTACTACACTCTCTTGGTTAGGGTTTGTACGGAAAGGAACAAGAAGAAGTGAGGGGACTGCATGGAATCTCTTTAGACTCGGCCAAGGGCTCTACCCCTTATATAGGGGAGGATGTCCACACCCTAAGATGACCATCCATGAGTCAAGTACTCCTTTTCCCAATAGGATCCTTATTCCTTCATGGAGAAGTAATTCTTCTCTCTCCTATTTATTTCCTTGACATTCCTTATTTTGTGGATGCTTAGAAATACGAAAATTATCTTTTTCATTCTCTTTGTACTTGCCTTTTAACCATTGGCCACAAAATTATATTTTCTTTTAATAGAAAATACCACCTCTTTAACAATACCACAAAATTCATTAATAATGTATCACATTATCCACTTATTTTGCATTATTAGTATTTTCTCTTTCTTTCCTCTCCATTGGGGCTCCTTAGACCCCAAGAAACTTTAATACTTTGAAATTCCTTTTTAAGGACACTTATTATCCTTCTAGATGCATCTATATTCATTATTTTACATTATCTTGTTTATTTCTTATTAAAATATCTCTTTTTGAGGATTTCTCTTTATCTTTCTTTTTATTTTCCTCATTGGCATTCCATTTAACATTAGGAATCATGTGGATACGAAAATTCATCAAGGGTAACTCAATTATACCTCTTTTCACTCATTTCCCACATTTTATCATTGTTTTCAATTTCTTTCTTAATAAAGAAATATTTAATTGATCTTTTCTTTTCTTGTTGCATTATATTTGCAACTTTGGACTCCTTGGAACCCAAGGAACCCAAGAGGCACGAAATCCACCTTTGGATTAAATTATTTTGCCTTTTAGAGGTTTCTACATTTTTCTTTTATCCATTTCTTATTAATAATGGACTTCCTTTTGTTTTTCCCTTGTTATTGGGCCCAATAGCCAATAAAGCCCACAAGACAACCAACAAGGCTATTGTAAATGAATCTCATTTATTCAAGACAAATTATATCATTACTTGTTCCAATATCTTTAATTTGAAAAATGGCATTTCTCACCTAATGAACCCAAAAATTGGGGTTGTAACATCCTTCCCCTCATATAGGAATTTTGTCCTCAAAATTCCATCAAGCAAACAAACTATTCAGGATAAAACTTTTCCATGTCCATCATTGGCCCCTATGTGGCTTTACATTATCCATGGCACTTCCAAAGAACCTTTATCATCACATATTCTTTTCTCTGAGTTCTTTCACCTTGGCATCTATAAACCTCATTGGTGACTTGGGTCATTTTAGCCTCCCTTAGGGCTCACTTGGTTCATTGCTCAGCACATGGCCTGGGTACCTCACATAGCACTCTAAATTGGATACTTGGAAGTCATCACCCATTACTTTATCTTGAGGGGTAAGGTCAAACTTAACCTTCTCCACCAAACCATCTCAAAAAGAACCCATGTATCGGGGACTCATCTCTCTTAGCTATAACTTAGAGGGGTCATATTTTTATGTCACATATTCCCCCCACAGTGAACTGCATGTCAGTCTACTCATGTCATCCCTAGGCTCCTTTCTGCCATCATACGATCAAAGTGACTTCATCTGCACTCACTGGGGTCCTTTTCAGGCCTTCACGAGGTCCCTACACCAACATCATCTTAATGAAGTGGTGACCGACACAACCTCCCTTACAGAGCTCCTTTACAACCCAATACTGGCTATGGTGGTTATCATCATATCTTACAAAAGACGAGAATTGTCTCCATGTATCACTCTGAATGAGCACACATGCTCTCATTAGACCCTCTAGTCTGGATTACACTAACCATTGGTTAGGGGTGATAAACTATACTAACATCAAGTTCTTCATGTACCTACTTCCTCCTTATGGAAGTAAATCTTTAGGTTATACTCAAGAACTTTTGAACTCGCATTATGGCGTAGTTGAACCATCTCCCTCATATGTAGTTCAACCGGATCTGGCCCTTGATAGTACTCTTTCTTTCTCTTGTTATCTAGGTAAGGCAATCTACCATAACCCATATTGCATCCTGACCATCCTGGGTCCAAGGAGACTCACCATAACATCTATAGTGATGAACTCCCATTCCCTCTCAGGGACTCGCTTTATCCTTTATATCACTACACTGGGTTACTAGTGTTCATCCTTCACCTCCTGTCATGCATGGCAACATACCACATGCAACTTCTTCTTAAGAATCAAAAGTACTATTGTCACTTACTATCTTTGTAGTACCACGGTGTATGGTGATCATGATCTCCTGTATGTCATGATTCCTCAAGACTGATTCCTTAGAAACCCTAAACCACTCTAGTCTGGGTTTCATCACCTTCTTTTCCAAAGAAGTGCATCTGAGGCCCTACAACCATCCTTTTATTGCATCAAGGCCTAGGTTGGCTAACCAAACAACCACTAACTTGATCAATCGTTATCGTTACATCTAAGTGTTAGCCAAACATATCTTCTTTCACAAACTTAGGTCTAACCTAACACCCTCCTCTAGCTAAACTAGACAGTTGCATCCCATCTAGAGCATCCATTACCACTTCACATTTTTAGGTGTTAGGTAAAGTTGAAGACATACACCTTCATGTATTCCACTTATTATATCATCTTAGCTCTAAGTCTATCTTCATCAAGAAAACTCTGAGCTTATTCTCTTGGTTTTTCTAACTCAACCTTGTATAACTCATATCTCATGATAAAAACATCCTGATAAGATGACTACCTTGTTTCCATCCATGTATCATTCACTCCACTAGGGTATGTTATCATCCCTGTCCTCATACCTCATGGCAACGTTCCAACTCACATCACCTTTTATCCTTGGTGTATGGCATGAGTATTGTCCTATCTCTCACTCCCATAACAAGAGGAAATAAGTATTAGCTACAGTCCAAATACATAGTTCTTCCTGTTCCAAGAGTAGAGATGGTACATCCCACCTTGCCAGTACACCTTTAAATCTAAGTTGAAACATGCATCTTATGCTTCTATATCACAGTCATCTTGATATCAAAGTTACTTCCATGGAAAACTGGTGTCAAACTTACTTGGGTCCACACATATTCCTTGGTCATCTTCACTAGGTCTATAGGGTGCCGACACTTTTGGGGTCATCCCTCTTCCCTCATGCATCGAGAGAGTTCCCTACTCATCTGCCCTTTGGGTCCCATGAGTTCATGAAGGTGATCAATCTCCTAACCCATGGCCCTCAAACAATGATAGTTGTTACCTCCCAACCCTATGGTCACGTGCAACAAGGGAATTAGGCAACTCCTACTTCCGTCAATCTTATCCCTACATGACCCAAGGATAGACTTAGGATTCTATTATAGTACATGTCCAACATAGAACCTTACCCAAGCCTTCATCATCTCTCTCTGCATTCATGGGCTGAATTTCATCCTTTCATAGGGGTCATGGCAACCTACCTACCTTGGTCAGGCCCCATACTGGTTACCTCCATGGTAACACATCCACATGCACCTAGAGATGGTAATCTATGGGTCTACAGGTTCATTCTCATACCATGAACTTTTCACTTAGCTTCTCAAGATCCTATGAGACCTCTTTAGGTTTCCTTAAAACCCACAAAACTGGTATACACCGTACAAGAGGGCCCCTCTCCCAGGATGGCAGGAACTACATCCTGATAACAAAGGTCAAAAACGTCCTTATGTCTAGGGTTTACATCCACATGAGCATGCTTAACCCTAGGAAACTACTAAGGTACAAGCAGACCACCTACTAAACCATGCTAGGTCACACTTGTTCTCATCCTCAACATTGGGACAATATCATACCTTCCCATGTCCTCAACTTAGCTGTGAGGGGTTCATCAAACATATCTTAAACTTAAGGGGTTTCCTTTTCCTCTAAGCATGAGGAGTACCATGCTTGAATCTATAGAAACTCAAATCTCATCATGAGCATCGGGTACACCACTTCCCCTCTTAGGCCTAGGAACCCTAGGTTCACTTTTTGATGACCAACTGCCTTCTCAACCTTTAACCAAGAACCAAGCATGTCCAACGTATGTAATGCACTTCCCATGATCCTTTTACTCGAGAAACACTTCAAGGTTGAGTCCTCTTCAAGGACAATCAAC
The DNA here is from genome assembly GCA_963693085.1 of Alisma plantago-aquatica. Classification (NCBI taxonomy): domain Eukaryota; kingdom Viridiplantae; phylum Streptophyta; class Magnoliopsida; order Alismatales; family Alismataceae; genus Alisma; species Alisma plantago-aquatica. Next base: position 1,924,021,705 of record OY856409.1, on the reverse strand, counting down.
AAGGTACAAGGCCTCACAACCTGTTACTAGACCTCTCCAGGTCTAAGGAACTCTTCTTCTCATCTATACAGAGGTACCAGTAGACTCATCCTCTCTCTAGGGTTTGGTTCTTCTCATGGAAACCAAGACATCATCCTCCTCCAGGGATCAAGCATGAGGCAACCACAAACATCCACTTAGGTCGCATCATCCTCAACTCCCCACTTTTCCTCATATCTCAGAGTCTAGGCTGCCAACCTTCTTGCTTGGGTCCTACTCTCCCTCTCTAGAGATAACTCCACAACCCTCCTTATACACTAAAGGTCCCCTCTCCATGAAGATGGATCAAGCTCACAAGCATACCTCTACGTGGGTGAATCCTATGTTTAAACTTATGTTTGGTCAAGGCTATCCCTAACCCTTTCTGCTTATCTCCTCAGCTATCCAACATACTCCCTTTTCCAAGGTTTCAACCTATTTCTCACACTACTGATGTATTCTGGGCACATACTATGCCATGCTCATATAAGCTCATGGGGTTTCCATAGGTTCTTCTCTAACCTCATCAAAGAAGGAGCTATCCTTTGCTCTAACATGCACGGCCCTTCCCGGGGTTGGGTCGCCAAAGGTACTAGGTCATCCAACCCCTCATGGCTCATATGGCATCCCAAAGGCATGTCTATCCAAACACCTGGACTACCATGACATCTAGCTCATCGTGTCATCTCATCACTTAGGGTTAGGGTTAGCATTGTCCTCAGAGGATGTGCTAGGTCTCTACTTTTAATGGAGATCTCTACCTCCAAGACTAACTCTCTCTACTCATCCTCCTGACAAGAAGGTCTAACCTCATGTCTCTCTTGAGGGCATGACAACACATGCCATACGACCTAAGCATGTATCTATTCTTTAGTTTACACTTACACTCTTAAGCTTATGTCCATGACATCTTATTTACATGCTTTTCATTAATTTAGTGGAGGATTCGTTAAACCTTATCAACCTTACCCATACCTCAAGAGGGTGAGGAAGAGAGAGAAACCCTAATCCTTATAATCCTTAATAGCATTTGAGTAGAGAAGGGATGAACAAGATGAGAGAGTCCTAAAGGTATCTTATTTCGAGTTAAATCCTGAGACATTGGCCAGGCAGTCACACTAATATGGGAGTCCTCGTATTCCGACTAGCGGTGCGGAGAAAAATATTACCATCCCCCGGGCGTGATCCTTTTCTAGACACCTCTATCTTTCGGAAATTTCTCTAATAACTCCCTTGGGTTCTATGGAGTTTGTAAAATTTAATAATTATTAAAGATTAAATGAGGAACCTAGCTCTAATACCAAATGTAACGACCCCGCCTCCCGGTAACCCCCAATTAAGGGAGACCAGAAGGTCAGAGCCATTATCCCAATTAACAGGATCAAAGGTTCAGCAAATAATCAATAACAATAATTAAATTCTACCAACTATACTGAAATATGGTAAAAAATAAAGATGTATGAAATCTATGCTAACTATTCCTCCTTTGTACTTTAATTCTCATTTAATTCCACATATGACACTTTACTGTTTGTTCTTTTCATTGTACCTAAAACACCGACAAACAAAACGTCGGTCAGCATAAATATGGTATGTGGGGGAAACAATAATCGTGCAACTATGATAGCAATGTAATCAACCAATTATCATTTAACAACCAAGATTACATCTTAAGAAATACTACTCAATCCTTACATATCCCCTATCTCTGTGTTGTCCCTGCAGTGGACTTGGATACCACCTCTCTCTATGGTAGATCCTTACCCCCATGGCCCTACCTCACAGGTAGCCAATACCTAGGGTTATAGAGTCACATGGCCCTACCCAAAGGTAGCCCAATCCCTGACTCAAGGTGACTTGATGGACCTACCCCATTGGTAGCCATGTACTAAGTCATCCAATGACCTGATGGACCTACCCCATAGGTAGCCATGTACTAGGTCAATCCATTAAGCTACAGAGGGGACTAGGATCTGAGCTAGTAGGCACATATCTCAAGTGATAGTCATATCCACATTATAGTTTGCATGAATTAAATTCACCCAATAGTTTAATTCAAGTCATCAGTGAAAACTTCAGAAAACCTCAAAAAACTAATTTGAGATATTCATAAGCGTAACCACATACCTGTCTGGATAATTTGAGACAGAATAATCCGATTCATCAAGAAATCCAATTAGGCAAGCAAGCACATAATGAGATCCTGAAATATGCATACAATTTCCTATTATTAATCATGCCATTAAGATCTATTAAACCTAGCTTGCTTCCTATGGTTTCTTGTCCACTTTTAGGGTTTCCATTACAATTAGGGTTTCCCTTCACCTTTTAATATTTTAAACCCTAATCTTATACAATTACTCATAACCCTAATTATCTCATGTATTCTTCATAAAAGATATTAAGTTTATCCTTTAACAACATTTAACCATCAATTAAGTCCATTAAGCCTCTTTTACATTAAAGATAACTATTTTATCCTTTTAAATCATGACAAGATCATTATGCTCATTTATCATCAACTCATAGTTCGTTATGGTATAATTCACATATGAACTCTATTTGTCATTAATTCTACCTTTATCCATTAGAAAACCCTAATGACTACATTAAGGGTATTTACCCACAATTAGGAACTTTTATACTCAAAATAGCTTAGAATTATCTGATCTCAACTTTAATCATAAAATTGATCAATTAAACCCATTAAGAGTCTCATTATAAATATTAGGGTTTCAAGGCCCATTAAAGCATTTTTATGCACATGAAACTCTAAATTAAACTACTTACGTGCAAAGTTCATCATTTTTGTTCTTAATGTACCTTTTTACAATTAACAGGTTGATATCAACTTTAATCATCCATTAAACCCTACTTAATACATTAATCATCTCAAAATAGGATTTCTTAATCATTAAAACATTAAAGTTGATAACTTCCATTACTTTTTGATTTGCAATCACAAAAAGGCTTCAGTTATATTTTTATTGCATTCCTCGCATTCTTCTGAGGAAAATTCATATACTATTTGCTACCATCAGAGTTACCAATATTTAGATATGAATTTAGCAAGGATTACCTTTTTGGACCAATCAGAGTGCGCCACGTCGCTCATTGCATGCAACGTTGCCTAGTGATTTGGAAACATTTTGAAATGACGATTTCTCCCTTGGTTAAGTTGTTGGCGCTCCAGCCCACAGAGGGGAAAAACAGTCAAATGCCACACGTGGTCATCCTCTACCTCCTGACGCCCTAGCTGCACCAACCTGTAGTGCGTCTTGGGTCCACCCTTCCCTCCTAAGGGCTCGGGGGTGACCTTCCATGGCAGCCCCAGCTCCGCTACACCCTGGTGCCCTCGAGGCACTCCCAACACGTGGCCAAGATGGCTGCTCCTGAGTGAGCTTTGCATGCGTTTGCTGTAGTGATTTGCTATAGTTCAAAAATCCTACGACAGAGGCTGCTCGCGGACCATGGCGGGGTTTGATAGTCAATCCTCCTTGGATCGTCACGCGGAAGCTTCTTGCCTCCAACAAGACCACAATACCACCCTTCATTGCTCTAGGGATATTACTACACCCTCATGGTTAGGGTTTGTACGGAAAGGAACAAGAAGAAGTGAGGGGACTACATGGATTCTATTTGGACTCGGCCAAGGGCTCTACCCCTTATATAGGGGAGGATATCCACGCCCTAAGATGGCTATCCATGTGTCAACTACTCCTTTTCCCAATAGGATCCTTATTCCTTCATGGAGAAGTAATTATTCCCTATCCTATTTATTTCCTTGACATTCCTTATTTTGTGGATGCTTAGAAATATGAAAATTATCTTTTTCATTCTCTTTGTACTTGCCTTTTAATCATTGGTCACTAAATTATATTTTCTTTTAATAGAAAATACCACCTCTTTAACAATACCACAAAATTCATTAATAATGTATCACATTATCCTCTTATTTTGCATTATTGGTATTTTCTCTTTCTTTCCTCTCCATTGGGGCTCCTTGGACCCCAAGAAACTCTAAGATTTCGAAATTCCTTTTAAGGATACTTGTTATCCTTCTAGATGCAACTATATTCATTATTTTACATTATCTTGTTTATTTCTTATTAAAATATCTCTTTTTGTGGATTTCTCTTTATCTTTCTTTTTATTTTCCTCATTGGCATTCCATTTAATATTATGAATCATGTGGATACGAAAATCCATCAAGGGTAACTCAATTATACCTCTTTTCACTTATTTCCCACATCTTATCATTGTTATCAATTTCTTTCTTAATAAAGAAATATTTAATCGATATTTTCTTTTCTTGTTGCATTATCTTTGCAACATGGACTCCTTGGAACCCAAGGAACCCAAGAGGAATGAAATCCACCTTTGGATTAAATTCTTTTGCCTTTTAGAGGTTTATACATTTTTATTTTCTCCATTTTGTATTAATAATTGAGTTCCTTTTATCTTTTCCTTGCTATTGGGCCCAATATCCAATAATGCCCACAAGACAACCAATAAGGCTATTGTAAACAAAACTCATTTATTTAAGACAAGTTATATCATTACTTGTTCCAATATCTTTAATTTGAGAAATTACATTTCTCACCAAATGAACCCAAAAATTGGGGTTGTAACAATTCATCTTCAAATTTCATAAATCAGGAGGAACCCAACAAACTAGATTTATGTGTTGAATCATGATATGTGGCTCTAAATTTCCTGACTGGCAAGCATATTGTAAAAGGTTGGTTCTCCATTCTTATGGAAGACTTTCCTCCTGATCTTTTTTTTAATAACCCCCACAATGTCTTCCCAAAGAAGACTATGTGGAATCCTCCTATCATCATATTTGACTCTGCATTTTTACGCCTAGATCACATAAAATATTAGAGAGAGGACATACAAATAAGAAGCCAACCTCTTGTGCTTCTATTCTAGACATACACACTAACCTGTGCAAAAAAATTGTGAAGATGGGTGCCCCTCCATCCTGTCTCTACCATCACTAAGTCATTAAATTTGTTCCAGAAAAACATGGTAACCTCACTATGCAAAAAATATTTGCATTGATTCATCATGTCGGAAATTGCAACATAAACAAGTTGACAGAAGAACAATTCTACATCTCCTCACATTACCATCCATTGGCAAAGCGACTTTGTACATCTTCCAAACAATTGTGATCGTAGAAGAGAATCATTGTTCCAAATTTAGGACATAGATTCAAGGAAACCAAAGGCATTGATGATAATATTCTAGGAAAATTGTAAGGAGAACATGCCCAACGTGGTAGGTGTCCAAAGTAGAAGATATGCATTGGGGAGATGGACTAATATGATGTAGTAAAAAATCTTTTACCATCGGATGTTAGAAGATCATATAAAACTTCCCAGACCCATCCTTTATCCATTCTCCATATGTCTATATTGTGATATCCATGTTAATGTCATCTACGGATGTAGCAAAGGTGTTAAGCCGCTCCTCACACCTAAGATCGGCCCAAAAGAAAATATCCATCCTCCCTAACTACCACCTGCAACAAGCAAGTACATTGGAAAATAAGTTCCACGAACTCTTCCATAAAGGTGATGCAAACGAGCTACACTTTAGAAACCACATATAGCTTCCACCTTGATGTCTGTATGAACGTGTGTATTTCTGAATACAAAAGGATGTCCATATTGATGATCCCTTCAACACTTCCCAACAAGTTATATATATAAAATCCTTTGAAGTAAGTTGCATGGATGTGATCCCTAATCCTCCTTGATCACAAGGCATGGTAATAATGTCCCAAGGCACCCATGCTCTTCGACTATATAACTCTCTAGATCTCCAATAAAAAAGAGGACAACATAGGGTTAATCCTTTTCATAACCTATGTGGTTACCGCCCTGACCTCCATAGTGTACATAGAGATATAGGGGAGGGTGTGCTTGATCAAAATACTCCTACATGTAAAGGACATCATATTGCATTTCCACAAAGAAACATTCCTTTTAATCTTCTCTAGAAATAACTCAAAATTTTGTATCTTCTGTCAACCCTTAATACTTGGTATTTCAAACTATATAAAGGAATTCAAATTATTCTTTAGTTAGAAAGCATCAATGACACTTTGTATCGGTATACCGTCCTCACTACTGATCATGAAGCTCGATTTATCTTTATTGACCATCTATCCAGAGACCGCTTGAAACTGTCTAAATCTCAGGTCCAACTACTACAAAGAACCTAGATGAGACTGAGTGAAAAAGACAAGGTCATCTTCATACAATAGAATAGGAAGAGCCATCCCTTTTCCTCTAGTTCTATATCTCTTCATAAGCCCGATCGACATGTCCATGTAGATCCTTCTACATAGTGGTTCCATAGAAAGAATAAATAATGTAGGAGATATGGATTACCATGTTTTATCCCTTTGTGTGGTTGGAAGAAGTTGCTAGAATTCCCATTAATGGATATAATGATCCATGATCTGATAGAGAAATTCATCAGCATGTCAATAAGGACTGAAGTCATGCCTAACTTATCTAGGACCATCATGAGATAATCCTAATCAACATTATCATATGTTTTGGCTAAGTCATACTTGATAAGCATGATCCTCTCGACCCCACCTTGCTTGATTTCATAGACCAGTTCATGCGTGAGTCTGATATTATTAACAATATCCCTCCCTTTGATGATGGCCCCTTGTTCTTGTGAGACCAAAGTTGGGAGGAACTTGTAACATACTTAATCTCAGGGTCTTTCCTACAATTTATCCACTTTTGAGCTTTTCTTGGCCTTATAGTCCATTTGGACCTTTTCCATAAATTTCTCGTCCTTTTGAATCATTTTTAGACTCTATGTGCAATTTGGGCATAAGTTGATGTTGAAATCACTATTTACCCTCATTTATGTAAATGAAGGGGTGTTTGCACAAATAACCCACTTAAGGAGATAAGTTAGGGCTAATAATGTAATTTGGTCATTTTTTAGATTATATTTATTTGGAGTTTTTTTGGATAAATTTGTTATTAATAATGTGTAATTGAGTTCATATATGTGTATATTAACCTTGTCTATTTCTCTCTCCTCAAAATATGATTTTAATTCATGAAAATATGTTATTTTGTTGAGAAATGATTATTGAAATCTTATTGTGCTTAATATCTCAAAATTACTCCCATATTTCAATCAATTAGTTTTCCATATTATTTCACCCCTTTTAATGTATTAATATATGTAATAATGGACAACATATGAGTTATGGGTCTAAGTGAGCTTAAATACAAAATCTAATTATAGCATTGTAATATGCCTCATTATGAACCTATGGTCCAAATTTGGTGGCTTTTGAAGTTCATTTGAGCCCTCAAATTGATTTTATAAGCTTTTATTATAGTGTGACTATAGTAGCTGAATCAATTACATTTATTTCATTTCTATCATATGTAACTCTATGGTTTTGATTCATTTTTCTGTCACGCACTTTGAGCGACGCCTGGGGACCGTCGATCTGGGATCTAATGGTAGGATCTTTGTCTTCTACCTCCGATCAGCTGAACAACCCCGACCACAGGACTCCCTCGACAATGTTCTCCCTCCATAGAGCTCCGTTTCTCGCGTTTTAAGTCCCTTTGGATTCGTCTCTCATCACCGGTCCATTTGATCCCTTGATCGGCTGCTGTGGTGGCTTCTACGATAAACACCCAATAGGGCTCATCTTTCCCTCTCTGCTGTGACTTATAGAGTGAGACCTAGCTTCTCACTCGCCTGTACACGACCGCCGTGAGAACCCTTAGACCCCAACCTATTCTCCTCCCCGCTCAATTTGTTCCTAGCTAGCCTCCTCCTCCCCGACCTAGTCCATTTTCAGTTCCAACGACCTCAGTTGAGGGTCGGCTCCTCTGACCACCTTCATTCAAATTAGCTTAGCGGTGAGCATCCTCGACCTCCGCTCTTCCTGTTTCTACCCTCGGTTTGCCTCGAGACGCCCCCGATCGCTGTGTCCTATAAGCTCGTCATCGAGCTCCGTCGCCACCTGCTAGTTTGCATGTTGATGTTGCTCCACCCACGGAAACAAGTCCCCTCGACTCGAGCTTAGTCTGTGAAGCTTTTCCGACCTTGTATTTTGTATTTTACGGACTCAGGGGCTGGTTTTGGCTCTAGTTTTCTCCCATGTTCTTGACGCGTCAGTGACCTGTCCTAGGGCCACAATGGTCCTTTCACATTCTCATCGGTGGCTTTCAACCCAGAGACTCCCTACAGTTCCACTCAACTGATTTCCATAGCCAATACAGCCTCAACATCTGAGTTGGTTGATCGCAGGTGAAGCGCTGGAACAAGCCTCGCGCCATGGCCAAAGAAGCAATCTAGGTCAGTCAATGACCTAGATCGCCTTTCCCCTTCAATCGATATATTTAACTCGCATGGGCTTTTCGGTAATCTCACATCCTAATTTATTTCTCGCTAGCGAGGATATGTTCTTCCAAATGACCTTGCTACCCTCGATATTTTCATTAAATCAAGTTGACGACCAAGGGCAAAATGGTCACTTGCCTCTTCCTGCAAATCGCCTTTGACCTCAGTCAGCGAGAGTGGACCCGCTGATGCGGCCAATTGTGATTGGTCCATGTCAGCGTGGGCCTGGCCTCAGTGGCCCAATCGACCCTTTAATTTGCCTATGTGGCATTTCCTTGCATTCTGATTGGTCAGATTTACTTAATTCATAGTAATTCAACCATTGGTCAGAAAAATGCGAATAAATAGTCAATGGAAAGGATTTTTAACGTAGATTTTGATTTTATGGTTTTTGAGTCATGATTTGGATTCCTTTTTCGAAGTTTTCCTTGAATTCCTTTTTAAGTGTATAAAATGTTCTAAAATGCATAAGTAATTCATTTTAACTCCAATTTGTAAAATAAAATATGTTTTCTTATTCAGGAGAATATGACTAATCGTTTGGGCTTGGTTTTAAACCTTAATTCGTGGTTTTGTAAATAAGTTACAAATTAGGGTTTTTCCTATGCTTTATGTCTTTATATATATTAATGCATGTGTAATGTTTATAACTAGGATAAAATGGAATGGTGATACAATCTGATTGGTGGATGTGATGGTAATGTACATAATCTAAGGTATGTGGATCCTATTTTGTGTATGTGCACCTTATTTGAGTATGTGACTCCTATGTATGTGGACCCTATTCATATATGTGATCTCTATGGATGAATGTAAATGATTATTGTGCAAACAATCCTAATCTCTCAGTTGGGTCTTTTCCAACCCCACAATCATTGTTGTCCTAGCCTTGTTATTCTTCTAATTACATTTATTGGCTCTTTACCTATTTTTAAAATGCCATTGTGGCTCATTCATTTGAATCATGTGAATCTTTCTATTACATATGTTGCCTCATTTACTAGGAAATGCTTAATCTTGTTGATTGACTATGTTGGCTCATCTTTTTGAAATACTTGGATAATGTTTTTTCCTATGATGGCACATTTATTGAGATTGTTTATTTGGGTTTTATTCCCATTTTGCAATGTTGCAATCTTATTATATTTCTCAATACTGCCAAGTGACTATTAAGAATGATGTATTTTAGGCCAAATGACAATGTAGTGTACATGAGTACAAACCACCCACAAGGAACTGAGGTTTTAGTCCTCCTGCCAGGCACTGGGGTTTTAGTCCCCCTGCCAATTTATATATATTTATGAGGTTTGGGATGTTATTTCCCCTCTCCTCCTGGCTGAGGTCCGGTAGGTGCCTCACCCTACATTGAGATGAGTTTGTGTCTTAATATATTCATGCTATGTGATTATTATTGTGGTGATTGTTTATGGTAGTTTTCTCTCTCTTAATCATATACATGCCTCATTTCTTTTGAAATCTCTTTTGTAGAAAATCTTTTATAATGCAAAGCTTTATATTATTTAATTGTCCTATTCCTCTTGAATAACACATACCTTGTTTTATCTTTCTCTTGCTGGATGACCCCAACCATCCAGGCTAGGATCAGAGTGAGAATGGAAGCTTGGTGAACCTAAGGCTATGGATAGGACAACAAGAAAAGGAGCATATAGCTTGCATGATCATAGTTTCTTTTATGCATTATGTTTCTTTGTTTGGAGACAATGTTGGCTTAGTCTAAGTCTTCCTCTACCTATATCCTATGTTTGTATAAAGTTGTACTTCCTTTATGGAAATTTTGTAATGTACTCTTTATACATTTTGAATAAAGTCAAGTCGTATTTCTTCTGCTTCCACACCATTGGTGTTTTTGTTTGCCATGATTTTTAGTAGAGACTATGTCTTTACAGAACTAGGCAAGCATGTTGCTAAGAATTCTAGCCACAATACGTACATATATCTTCTCAACTGAAATAGGTCAAAAATCCTTACCCAAACTCAAGGGGTCATCAACATTGATAATCATAATCAACTACATGAAAGCATACTTCAATGTGCCTTCCCTCACTTGAAAATATGAGAGATCGACTCTAGAAAGTCTGCATCGATAATATTCCATGCCACTAGGTAGAACTTCAAACCAAGCCCATCTGGTCCTGGCATCGACGAGTCATCCATCATCTTCATAGTGTTTATAACCTCATCCTCAATGGGAATCACAATCAATGTCATGTTATCATCCATGGTGAGAATTGGATTAAGTAGATCAAGGAACACTGGCATCACCTCATTGTCTAAGACCCCTGACTCCACAAAGAACTAACAAAATGATTAGCCAAATGCAATGCAATCTGCAATTTGTCCATGATCATCACACCATCAGGTAACATCATCTTGTTGACAGACATCCTCTTTCTCTTAGCTTTGACAATAGAGTGATACAAGCGTGTATTTCTCTCACCATCATCCAGCTATCAAAATCACAACTTTTCCTTCCAACGGTCTTCTTCTTTACCTAAGTGTACCTCTAGCTCTGCTTCTACTTCCACTAATAGCTTCTCATTCACTTCAGTAGTATCCTCATCAAACACCCTCTACAAAGAATGCACTATGGCCTCCAAATCTTTTTTCTTCTGGGATATATTGCCAAACGTCTCTTTGTTCCAAACCCAAAGTTTTTTCCTTGGGTTCTTCATTTTGGAGAAGAACCTAAATGTAGGATTGCCTCAACTCCCTATTCTCCATCCTTATGAAATGACCTCAATGTGGTTGTCATGCGACAACCAAATTTATAGAAAATCTAACAGACTAGGTGAGGTATGAACTGTAGACTCACAAAAACTCACCAATATCGAGTAGTGATCTGAAACCCTATACCTGGTCAGATGGTTAGCCTTTACCAAAGGGGCATGGGACAGTCAAACATCATTGATAAACCCTCTATAAAGCCTTTCACTAGTCTTGGGAGTGAATCTCTACTTGTCCACCCAAGTGAATCTACTCCCCTCAAATGAGATCTTGTGGATGTCCAGATTAACCACCCAATGACTAAAGTTCATCATTCCTTGTTTATCAGGTTCATTCACCCCACCACCCTTCTCCATACAATCTTGGATTACATTGATGTCCCCTGATATCTCCCAAGTGCTATCACCAATCAACAAAGACAAATCTACCAAAGATGCCCATAAAGCTTTGTGTTCTACATTGTGCATTTATCATATACCATGGTGACAAAGAGGCTCCTTCTATACTATTCGTCAAATGAATAGTGATGCCTTGCAGGTGAGAGTGGAAAACCACTATTGAAGGGATGGTTCAGCATATGCCTAAACCTTTCCTCCCAAGATCTCATTATCGGTCGACCAATCCAACCCAAAAATGTCACAGGTTCCTCCAAATGCATTGCTTGAATGAGGGGTTCCATGATGCCAACCATCACCATTGTATGCTTTCAACAAAGCCTTCATAGAATCTTGTGAGTAGAATTATTTCCTATGCCTTTAGTGCTCCAAAAAAGATATTTCAACAATGGAAACACAAAAGGTAGCTTCATCCTCCTTATTTGTCACCGGATCACCAGCTATCCCCCCTCTACATGGGGTTCCTCATTGTATCAAGCCTTTCCTCTTTCTAGATACATTCACATGACTCATATGCATCATGTTCCAACATAACCTCTAGTTTCACACCCTTCAAAAAAAATCATCTCGAGTGATTCATCCTAGACCCATGTCCCATCGGCTTGAACTGCACCCTTGATTTGTATAAACTTCTATTACTCATCCTTTGAGAAGTTGCACAATCAAATTTTGTGTCCCTCCTTCTCACTCTCTCAACACTTCTACCCCTATCTTCATTCTCATTGGAGATTAAAACTCCCAAAAGGTTGCTAACCAACCCAACCTTGGGTTAGTAAATGATGGACCTACATACTCAACAAAAAGGAACAAACCTTGAGGAATTAGTCAAAACCCATTTGTGGGAATTACTCGACCCTAGTGAAAGGTATGAGACACTTCATGACAAATTATCATACGTCATGTCTCACGAGTATATCCATTCTAGCTCTTATACTAACAGGAGGGTGTAGAAAATCTTTGTAGGTAACTACAACTACAACTACAACTACAACTATAGCTTTGTAGGAAGGTGTGAGACCCTCTTCTCTATCTTTAACTACAACTACACTTGACATTGGTATGATCCAAGTGGTGTTTTTAATGAAGGTTCTACTCGACCTTTCTTCTTTCCCATGTAAGTCTTGATAAGTAAGTTTCAGTTTCTTCCCCACTCCCTTATGCGCATCCTCTCTTTCTTCTTCTATTTTCTTCTCATAGACAATTTCCTTCCTCGAACGTGGTTTATACTTATTAGAACAAACAATTGACACCTCTATCATGCATTCATACAATATTTTCTTACCAAACTAGTATTGATACTCATTGCAATAACATTGGCTATAACTTAACATGAACTTCATGTGTGAGAATTATAACCTTCATTGTTCATAAGAACCTCAATCAACTGTATATCTAACATGTTGCCACATAAACAATGAACTATGATGACAATGCTAGTATAATGTAGTTTATGAATAATTGATTATGTCGAAACTGGTTTTTCACTTAGGTGATACCTCATTATGTAATAAGAGGTTAACATCATAACATAAAATAATAAATATAGAAAAATTAATATCAATTCGATTAGTATTGAGTTCTGTAGAATGTTTACTTAATTATGAATTAATCTATGGATTGAGTGTGAATTAATATTAACATTGATTGTATTTATATTTAGAGGATATTATCAAACATTCATTACATTTAATATTTCCCTCATGTTTCTTAGACTTCTGTTATCCCCTCACATATCATTTGTAATGAAGGTCTCCTCCCATATATAGAGGGTTACAAATTCTTGCAATATGTATACAAAGAGATATAATTGTCTTATAATTTTCATGGTATTATATCTTTAAAAGTTGGGACATCTATCCTTTGGTCATCCTTATCCTGTTTTAAAAAACATATTCCTCTTTCCTCTTCAAAACTCAACTTTATGGTTGGAAAGTAGGTGACTCTAACATGTCAAATAGAGAAATCCATCCAAGAAACATAACATTGATTATCACAACTGTTGTGTTGCATCATATATTGTAAACTCAATTTACCATGTCATTTAATAGAACTACTGGGATAGATAGGCTTTTGCTGCTCAATTATGGAGTAATATTACTTTCAATTTTGTTGAAAAAAATCTTCCTGTAAATATCAACTTTGTTGTGATCTTATCACTAAATCTCAAGGAGAACAAACGATGTGTCAATTTCACACAGCAATGCCATAGACTTAGAGTGCTATTGGCGTGAACCGAACCCACTAACCAAGGTTTAAGTATGTTAAGGTGATATTAGACTATTCATGCATTTTATTTGGTAACTAGAAAATTAACCTTAAATTTTTATTTCTATAAATTTATAGAACCAATCTAACATGTTGCAAATTTAAAAGGTAATATCTAGTTTATGAATTAACATCACAAGTTCACAACTGAGTTTGACTTTAACAACATAATCAACTGAAGAAAAAGAGTCTTGACTTTAATATACATCATGTACAACTTATTACAAAACTTTTTTAGTCCTCACTCTCATATTCTCAAGACCAGAGGAAGGATAAGAGTATGTCTAACTAAACTATATATTCCTCTAAAGACATCAACAGATTTACTTTAGATGAAAACTAGCTTCTAATTCCTCCCGCTGAGAAGGATTTTTACTTGAAAAATGTTTCAATAGAGGCATGAGCTAATTACTCACTGCATGAAAAATCATCAAGAAATTATGATAATCCAAATATATTTTGTTAATTTAATTAGATATAGAAGAATATAAGCAATGTAGTTGAAATCTATAAATCATCCAACATGAGAGTACTTCAGATAATAACTATAATAAGTATATAAACTTAGTCCATTCATTAATATTTATTTCATTTATTATTCCCTATAACAATAAAAGAAACTAGGAAATAAGCTAAATCCATACATTAATCTTTTATTTGTTTATTATTCCCTAGACCCATATGAAGTGTACCAAATAATGTGTAAATATCATAGAACGTTAGATTTTACTGTATAAGACTGAGGATAGACCCGAGACTTTAAGTATACAGAACTAGATCCCCCATCTACAATGATGCTTGCTCCATCTGGCGTGGGCGACTAAATAGGTGGTGAGATAAAATAGAATCTTCCTTTAAACCTGGGTACTCAGGCAGAAATAAAAAGTACTTGACTTAATAACATACAATAGTTTTTCCACAAGGGCTGACATACTAATACATATTTGAACTAATTGAACTATGTTTGGTACCAACAAAATATTCAGATGATCTTGGGTACCTCATTATATATATATATATATATATATATATATATATATATATATATATATATATATATATATATATATATATATAAGAGACATCCTCACTGGGCTTAGTCCTATGTACCTCTCTAATATGTCCCTTCTACCTCATCCAGGACTTAGTTAGTTTGTAAGCATGTTTCCTCCTTCACTATGTATATCTTCGTGATGGATACTATGGTGTTCAAGGAATCTAATATCTAGTTGATTCATTAGTTTCACTAATAGAATTAGACAATAATAATTTAGATTAACTATGAAACCAAGGCTTATATTTTTGCTTTCAAAGCATTGAACTTATTCTAAATCACTGACATCAAAAAAGTAATCTACTTAAATTAATAAACTAAGAATTTTGATGAATACTAGAATGAAATGTTATTTGGACTTAGTAAGTATCAAACTGGAAAGAACCATGAAATAGATCACAGATACATAATCATATTCACTATTGTAGAATTAGAGGAAATTTGGGGCTCTGGTGCCTCTAATCCTACCACTAATATTCACCAAAATTTTGTAGATCTTGTGTTCTAGAGATGAATGAGTAGATAATACATCAAAAATATGATAAATAGTCAATTACCCAACTGAAATTTCACATTTGAACTCAATAAATAAAAATCAGTCGTCAACATACAAGGTATTATATAAAGTTTATGATTTTGGATTAGTTTCTATAAAATCATAATTAAAGGATGATTTTCCACTCATCCAGATCTGATTCTAGGTTATTGATCTTGATTTTAGGCTTGGTATGCCCAACTTTTGTCCTGCACAGCTTGGATTTTAAATTCTCTAAAAGTTACCTTCAAATAGCCTAATGTTAGGTCTATTGCTCGATGCAATGCCTACTAGAGGAATAACATGAACAGGGGAGGAAAACAGAACCTTGGATGAGTAATACATTAGACTTTCAACTGGGGATAGAGCAAGAGAGTAGGAAGCTACGGCTAAAACTAGAATACCATAGTTGTTCTCTTTGTTCTTCACATTCTTCCCCAAAATTGTCCTAGAAATAACCTTTCCATTCACCTATTTTGCGGTTCAAGGATCAAGTTGTGTGGTAATTAAAATACAAAACTAAAGAAATACATTTTGTCGAACTCTAATAAGTATATCAAAAGTTATGTCCTATTTGTGATTGGACGTGATGGGTTGCAATGCAGATTATTTTCATCAGTTGACAACCCTTTGCTAGACGGCATGTTGGTTGATAGACCTATCATTTTACATCCTCCGATTGGAGGCACGTCGGTTGACAATTGATGGAAGTTATGTGTGATTACCAAAAATTGTTTAATTCTCTCATTTTAACTCAATTTTCATTCCCTATTTTTGTGTTGGATCAATAATTAAATTTTTTACGATGTAATAGTAAAAGTTTGACAAAATTCTTAAATGATAATTATCTATTACTTAATTTATCAAGTATCTTTATAGCTCTTCTCACAAATATGTGTGGGTTACTACTATATCAAGTAAAGTTCAAATCTCGATGTATGCACAATACATGTCTTTTTGACTAAACAAAGACCAATATAAACTAAAATAAAATATAAAGTAACCGCTTAATAATGTAAAGTATTAATGAAGGTATAATTAACACCAAGATTATCTTAAAAGTTTCATATTACCAGTAAAGAAAGATATCATTTGTAACAAAATCCACTTCTAATAATGTCTCAAATTCCTAGATGAGGAAAGGATAATTGTTAATGTCTATAGTCCTAAATTCCATGTAGCTCATATACACCATGATTCCTCCAAAGGACATTCTATATAGGTATCTCTCTCTTAAAGTGTACTAGCTATGCTTCTATAATATTATTAGTACCTGGATGACACTTCTTTAACATAGATTCATGAAAACGTCATGTAAATTCACTATTTTAGGAGGCGATTCAAACTTGTAAGTTACTTTTCCAATTTTTTGAATGATTATCTAGGGGGCCATGTAGTTAGGAGTTAGCTTGCCTCACTTTAAAAACGTCAACCACCTTTCTATGTGACATTTTTAAGTAAACCTCATCCCCAAATTAAAACTAAAGAGATCTATGTTGGGTTTTACAGGAGGTAGAGAAGCAGCGGAAATTAAAAAAAAATTCTCCCCAAAACCAAGAACAAAAGGAATAACGTCAACGTCTATACAATAGGAAAGATGGTTTGTAGAAGGCATACCTTGTCCCGAGGCTTGCTCGGTGACAACACCTCACAGCTTGTGTGGCCTTCACCTCCGGTCTTGGACGGTGTCTGTGCAACTCCTAGTCTCACTAGGACTGACGACTCTTGGTCTCACAGGGACTGTCGGGATTGACAGCTGTCTTCCAAGTGGCAGAGTTCTCCCACCTCTACATTCGTCTACACCGATAGCCTGTAACTCTGATCTCCTTGTCCCACAAGGAGTCGGAAGGAGTCACACCCTCCTATCGGCGTACTAGTCACCCTCACCTTTTGTTCCATTGATCTCTATCATTGAACTATCTTTCTTCTTCAATACGACATTAAGCGTACATAGAGTGGACTCAAAGTCTACCGGTATATCTGGATTGTGCAGAACACTTCTCACAGTCCTCAACCAGTTATGGAATTTATTCTCAATTAATTTTCCCATTTTAAAAGATGATTCTTTTGCCATTCTACAAGAAAAAATTGCATTTGTCAAAACCCTTTTTGTTTTGATTTGAATAAAATTTGACGATAGTTAATTAGGCCTTTAATTAATTACCGCTCCCACTATTTTGATTCAAATTGATAGCCCTCACCATCAATTCAGAAGATTGCAGCGCACATTTTTCTAGTGGGTCAAGATCCTGAAATCCTCTGAGTCATGGACCTGTCACCCACAACTCAGATCTTCTAGGTAGGTAACTCTTGCCAATTGCATCATATGCAACTCTTGAAAGATGTCATATGCAACTCCTTGCCATGATCATCTCCATGCCTCAAGTTACTAGATCCCATCTAGATCACCTTTTTCAGTCTGACACAAAGCTAACACGATGAATATGCACCCTGCTAGGGCAAACCCACACATTCATCCTTCACGCTTCCACGAGATAGACGATGCACCACGCTAGGGCGTGCCCACACTTGGCCGATCAAGCCTTTCACGTGTGTCTCATTTGGAAGGCATCTAAAAATTTAATATTTAATGAGTGGTTTGGTTTTTATATACACATACATATCCAATCACCACAATAAATAGTACGTATCATATACATGCTATATCCCACAAAAATGTGTGAAATGATAAAAGCAATGATTATGACCATCCTAATGTGATTCCTAGAGCCAAGAGGAATCATAGTCATCTAGGTCTACATCACATCCAACCTGTACAAGATGAAATATGTGCCCTGCCTTTCTAGGTTTGATCAACTCATCTCCATGACTGATCAACTCACCATCAGGTTGGTCGTTTGAGTGCCACCAGCAGATCGACTAGCACCTCCATTTGATCGGTTCACTAGTCGTCGTGCATCTCCTCAGGTCGCCACCCGCTCATCTCTCTCCTCAAACTAGTCGTTTGGAATGCCAACCAATCGGTTCACGCCTTGAACCGATCGTCTCAGTCATCGTTAGGTCATCCGATGTTCTTTGACATAACAGGAAATAAAATTTTATCCTATTTTACAATTGAATTGTGAAACCCTGAGTTACATTCGGGGGGAGCAAAGGTAGGAAATAAATCTCAAATTATTTCGAGTTACATCAGGAATAGGAGATAGGGAATCGGTGCACAGACCCAGATGCAAGCAATCACATACAACCATACACATATATAGGGTTTATAGGCTATAACCATGCTACACATTCACCACAAAACTCATTTAAGAGCGACGCATATTGAGTGCAATAATATTACATATAATATATGTATATATGGGATTTTTGGATTGGACACGCATAAAGCCAATTTTATTCGCATCGTATGCAATAAATAAAGGCAACAAACCAAAATCGATCATATCGATAATCCTAAAGTACAGAATAGTTGGTGTGGCTCTGATACCACTTTTGGGTTTTACAGGAGGTAGAGAAGCAGTGAAAACAAAAACAAAAATTCTCCCCAAAACTCAAAACAAAAGGAATCGCGTCAACGTCTATACAATAGGAAAGATGGTTTGTAGAAGGCATACCTTGTCCCAAGGCTTGCTCGGCAAAAACACGTCGCGGCTTGCGCGGCCTTCACCTCCGGTCTTGGACGGTGTCTGTGCAGCTCTCGGTCTCACCGGGACTGATGACTCCTGGTCTCACCAGGACTGTCAGGATTGACAGTTGTCCTCTGAATGGTAGATTTCTCCCGCCTCTACAGTCTTCCACACAGACTGCCTAAAACTCCGATCTTCTTGTCCTACAAGGAGTCGGAAGGAGTCACACCCTCCTGTCGGTGTACTAGTCACCTGGCACACTCTCCTGCAACCAGTTGCCTTTCTGTAGTTGTCTTTCCCTTGATGTACCTCCCTTATCGGGTAGCACTTGCTCAGGCTCTCTCAGTTACCACAACTAGAGAGAACGACAACTTTGTAGAGAAACTGGTGTTCTGAGTTGTACTTTGAGAAGCCCCCAATACCCCTATATATAGGAGGGTCATGGGATAGGGTTCTCTATCCCGTGAAATGCGGGACTAAGCAGGAGTAGAAGGGTTCGAGATTTCCACAAAATCTGACAAACTGCGACAATTGAACCGACCGTTTCAGCCCTAAAACGATCGTTTGGACACTCCAGTTGATCAGTTGGACACTCCAGTCGATCATTTGTACCCTTGAGCCAATCAGTTGGACTCTCCAGTCGATCAGTTCATGGTCCTGGTCCAACTCAAATTTACTTCCCATGTTCGTTTCCAACTAATCAATATTAGTCCTTGTCCAAATCAAATTTGACAAGTGAAGCAAAATGATCGTCTGGTCACCCGACCAGTCCACCAATGTGAACGGACCGTCTGGTGATCTAAGCTGCTCGGCCCATCTGCCTGAGCTGACCGGTTCATTTCATGAGCTGATCGGTTGGGGAAGAAGATCAGTCAATTGCAGTTTCAATCAATCCGATACTCTAATCATTTGATCCAACACCTTGAATACTATGATTTTGAGCTATCAATTAATTGAGTGTTTAATTGAACTACTAAACTCCTTTATTAATCAATCTAAACATCATTTTGTGGATAAACTCCTCTTCTAGGTTAAATCCTATGTCTGTGACCCTACAGGTCCATTTCACGTTGGTAGTGAAAGTCCATAATATTTATGACTTCACAAGCAAAGAGCAGTGCCTAGTCACACATCATTGCTACCCAAGTGAAATAGAAAGTTGGAGAACAACTTTCAGTCCTACAATCTGTGAATGGTGTTACAATGAATGTATAATTCCTTTGTCACTGATATCCAGAATGAACTCGAGGCATGGAACAGTCATCCTTTCAACGTTCATTCATTTCCTTGATCTCAGAGCAGACTGGGTGAGATGTGTGTGACATAAATATCACATATTTATTCACACGTGCATGTGCATGCCTTTCTCAATCCTACTCATCAAGTGGCCAAGGACATCAAACTCCCTCAGGAGGGACAAATCCCATATCTATCACTCACCCCTCAAAAGCCCCATGTGTCAATGCCACCCATTCATCACCTTTATAACAACCCATGTTTCAGGACTATGTTTGATGATGTCAAAGTGTACCCAACGACATGTGTTGAGTGTAGTCATTTCAGGTCTAAGAATCACATTCACCATCATCACTGTGAAAGCTGATTGTGACTACAAAATCATGGTTCCATGTGTCACTCTCACGGTGGGTCTGTCCGGTACATTGTTCTCTAACAAGTACCTATGTGCTTGGTTTGATATCATTATATCATGACTAATGAGATTCTGTCATCAACCAACACACAATCTAGTCTTTAGTGTTATTGATGTCTATGGTTATTTCCACAATAACAACCAACTAGGGACAAAACAAGAATGCATACTCTTAACATCTGTATGATCTCATTGTTTAGGTCCTGAACCTAAAAGCATACCTCATTGAGTAAAACCATTCTTTAGACATCTACCATGTTACACTATCATCTCAGAAACATTTTAAACATATAGATCGGAAATTGCCTTTATTATTATTCAAATCATTTACAAAGTATCCCATTACAATCATCACATGACTTGCTCTATGGGCGTACATACCAACAATCTACTCATTTCTCTGCATATTTTTGGTATCTATCTTGTGCAGCCTTCAATTGTTTTTTATCACTTATAATGTTTTTTGTCTGCCAATTCTGGGACTATAATCTACCTCTCTCAAACTTCATATCAACAAATGAGGGATCTATAGTTTCTCCGTAGGATCTTTATATGGGTCCATGCCTAAATTTGAATGATAAATATTGCTATAGTAAAATCGCATAAAACTAATATGTTTATCCCAACTAGCACTAAATAGTATTACACACGCTCTCAACATGTCCTCTAGGGCTTGTCTTTTTGACTTTCCATCTATCTGGGGGTGAAATTTGTGCTAATTTCAAACATGTTTACAAGAAATAATAGTTGATTCCATACTCTAGATGCAACTTGGGGTCTCTATCAGATATGATAATGACTAGTATTTCATGTAACTTAACTATCTTATCTATATAGACCTTGGCTAGTTTGGTTGCATCCCAAGTTGACTTAGCATGGAGAAAATGGTTAGGTTTAGTTAGTCTGTCAAAAATCACCAATAGAGTCAAAACCATGTGATGTCCTAGGTAAACCTACAAAAAAATCCATAGTTATGTTCCCACTTCCACATAGGGGTAGGGAGTACGTGATTGTAGCTACTGGTTGGCTTCTGGTGTTTAGCCTTGACTTGTTGGCACACACCACACATGGCAGAATACTCATACACATATCTCTTCATACCTAGACACCGATAGACTTCCTTGATGATTTTATACATCTTAGAACCGTCTGGATGCATTGCATACATAAAAGAGTGAGATTCCTCAAGAATTTGGTTCTTTAATTCAATGTTGCATGGCACTTATAATGTATCCTATTGATAGAACAACCCATCATCTAAATATATGAAATATGTTTTCTTACCTTTTTTCGTATTATGCATGATCTACTTCAATTCATAGTAACTTTGTTGAGTTTATTTAAATTGATCATAGAATCTAGGTCTAACACGCATCTGTGAATCTTCCCACCTTATTCAGACACACTCAAATATAAATTCATCTCTCTCATTTTGACAAGTAAGTATTTTTTTCTACATGCGAATGAAAATATTTATGTAGGTGATTTAGAGTTCCTACTTAGATCATCTTCCACAACATTATCTTTCCAAGAATTTAATCAATGGTATCATCATAGTCCTTAATAGGATCTAACCAAATCCATTGTCTCAGGTTGAGATCATTTTGTGTAAAATATGTTTTAGACTCTTATGTTTAATCTATACTAGACATGACTCAAAATAGAGATAAGAACATCATATCAGTAAGGCTTGTACTATTGTGCCAATTTTAGATCATATGGAGGATAATTTTCTTCATTCTTCTTGAGATGTTTAGAAGCATAGACCACCACCTTTTTGACCTGTATAATAACACATCCTATAACTCTCATAGATTCATTACAAGCACCACACATCCCTTGTCTTCCTCTAATAAAATCAAAATTGGTGTTGCACTTAACTTCTTCATCAATGTTTAAAAACTTCTTTCACATGTTTGAGACAAAACATAAGGCATATTCTTCCTTGTTAAATGTGGAAGATATTTTACTAATATAGTAAATTCCTTATAAGTATCTAGTAATATCCAGCTAAACCTATAAAGATTTAGATCTTAGTATGATTTGTGGGTTTCTGTGATTGAAGGATAGATTCCACCTTCATGGGGTCTACACTAACTCCTTCTCCAGATATGACATATAGAACAAAGAAGCTTTGCCCAACTAGAACTCACAGTTATTGAACCTAGAATAAAGCTCATGTTGTCTCAATTATTGTAGGCCAACCCTTAGATATTGATCATCTTGTTATGTATATCTAAAGTAAATAAGGATATCATCTATAAACACTACATAAACCAATATAGCTATGGTTTAAAAACTATATTCTTCATTTCCATAAAAGTTTTAGGGGCATTTGTTAGTCTAAAAGACATAAGGACAAAAGCTTTGGTAATTTGTAAGGAAAGACATTTGGGAACTCACATACTACATGAACATCGTCTATATTAATTGTTCTTTTCTCTACTTTTGCATCTACGCATGTGCGACAAAGGACACACCCTTTTTTGATCATCTTATCAGCTACAGTAGTTGATACCATGCACATACGACTTTCCTATCTCTGATGAAGACACTAAAAAACCCACCTTGCTGAAAGATAGCTATTTCTTTCAACAATCCAATGTCCCAAGGCAATTCATACCCAAAATTATGTGAAAACAAATAATGTCCATGGGAATGAGAATAACCACTATGGTATGCCCACTGAAACAACAAATACATATGATACACACTTATGTCAAAATCATTGGATCACCTAAAGTTACTCTTAACAAAAATCATAAGATAAATTCCAAGTTACAAGATTCAATCTACTAACTAACGATCTTTGTACAAAAGAACGTGTCACACCAGGATATATCCATATTGTAAGTGAAATAATGTTGAGGAGAATCACCTCACTTGTGATAACTTTGGGTGATAGTACTCCTTCGGGTTGAGTCATAGAGAAGAAATGTCATGTAGCTCTCCCTCTACCATAGTGTGCTTTTTTCTAGTACTGGTACTAGTTGCTCCCCCTCTAGAGCCTAAATCCGTTGAAGAACTTTTCACCTAATTAGAACCTGCCTCTGTGGAGTTGAAAGTGTGACTATGAACTTTGTGTTGGTGTGATACGAATCTTTAGTAAACCTCCCTTAAAATGTCTCATCTATCTGGCATCCTTGAAAATTAGTTCCCCGACATTAACTAGAGTGTGACATACAACAAGTGTCACATACAACTGTATCACGACTTTTTGGACCTATCACTAACGTTGAAGATCTTGAAGGCCTTGATGAAGGTTCCCACCTAGGTGGTTTATTCCATCTTCCATTGTTAGATCTTCCCTTACTATGAGAAGATGCAACATTACTTATACTAGATCAATGCCTTCCAAAACAACCAAGACCTTGTCCTATTTTGGAAAACACCTCCTTGGTATCCACCACTACTTTGTCCTTGTCCATCAAAATATCTAGACCTTTTCTACCCTTAGAATATTTCTAAGCATTAACAACTCATCAATATGTCTTGCTGCATCCACAAACTATCCAAAGTTCTTTCTATCCCTTCAAACAGCTATTGATATGATGTGTCTAAGTTTAGATCTTACACCTTCTTGAAACATTCTTCATTTATTTATTTTATCTAGTACAAATTGTGGATTGAATTTAACCACCCTCATATAATATGCCTCATACTCACCAGCAGCCATACTTTCCTATCTAATACTCTTTACCTATTTTATCTTGTCACTTGAGAAGGTAGGAGGGAAATACTTCTATTGTAACTCATAAACAAAGTCCTTCCTTGTCATCAGCATATCTTCTCTTATCTTCTACTCCATGCTATCACAATTCGATATCTCCTTTAAGTAGATAGATATCACGGTTAATCTGCTTTCCCTATGATAACTCCATTGGATGGAAAACATTTTCTTGATGTCAAAGATACACATCCGTGACAGTTGGATTTGTTGTCCTATAAAAATTATTCACACTAAGCTACTTCACTAGGTCATAGGATCTCATCACATCTTTTCTAGAATATGAAGAACTCCTATCCATCTTATATATCTCTTTTTCTCGAAAAAGATATGATACATCCCACTTTCCTCATCTCTATCGTATCTACCTTGAATCATTTTCAAAGACGCAGTGACATAATGGCTTTCATCTTGTCTTTCACCTTACCATGTCCTCTTCTTACCATCTGCATATCCACAACAGAAATATATCTATTAGAAAATTGCAACTTAAAGATGAAAGCATCCTATTCCTATTGGTCTCTTAGCTCCTCCATCCAAAACAAAAGCTCTTATACCAAAGTTGATGCGACCCGAGCCCAGTAATCGGGGTTTGATCATGTCAAGGTGAGATTATACAAACCACTCACTTCATTAACTAACACAAAAATTTGACCTAATTTTTTTTCTTTACATTTTCACAAGTAATAAAACATGTTATGAATTTAAGATTTAACATATGATAAAAGCATACGTATCATAAGTTCACAACTTAATTTCACTTTTACAACATAATCAATTGAAGGGTGGAGTTATGGATTTAATATACACAACTTATTACAAAACTCCTCTCAATCCTCACTCTTACATTCCTAGGACCATATGAAAGATAGGGAACAATCTACATAAAATAGTTATTTCTTTAAAGACCTTGACCGGTCTATTCATAATGTACTATCTTGTAATTCCTCATGCTGAGTTGGACATGTACCAGAAAAATGTTTCAGTAGAGTGTGTGATATACTGACTCAGTGTGTGGAAAGTCATCAAGAAACCATGGTAATCTAGATACATGTTTCTAACTGGATTAGATATAGTAGAACATAAGAATGGAAGACAAAATCCATAAATCATAAAATATGGATGTAATTTTTATAATAATATAATAAGTAAATAAATTAAATCAATTCATTAATCTTGCATTCCTTTTATTATTTCCCTAGACCAACATGAAGTGCACAATAGAATGTGAAAGTATTATAGCAAGTTACAATCTCACTGTATAAGGCTTAGAGAATACATGAGACTATAGGTTTACTAAACTTGATTCTTGACCGACAATGGGGCTCATCATATCTGGCATTGGTAGCAAAATAGCTAGCTAGATGAACTAGACTTGTCCTCAAAATTGTCTACTCAGTTAGAGTCAAAGTACTTGGCTTAACTATCTACATTAGTGGTTCCACAAAGGGCTAACTTACTTAGTAGTATCTCATCTAACTGAACATTATTGGGTCCTACCAGAATATCTAATTGATGTTGGGTACCTCACTAATTTAAAAAGATTGTCCTCACAAGGATTACTCCCACATGCCTCTCTAGTAGCTCCAGCTGCCTCATCACAGACTCATCCTATCAACAACCATGTTTCCTTCTTCATGGTGTAGACCTCCATGACGGATTATATGGTGTTCATGTCATCTAATGACTAGTTTATTCTTTTATTTCATTCATATAATTGCTAATGTATTGCTTTTACCTTAACTCTGTACTTAAGGCTTCTATTTTCACTATCTGAACATTTACATCAAAAATTTAATTTACTTCAACCAATAAAGTGAGCATATTGATAGATACTAAAGTGTACTATTAAGTATCTAACTAGAAACAACCATTGTTTGAATCATAATTCATAATAAGATCCATTATTGTTGATAATAGAGCAAACTTGGGGCTATGGAGCCTCTAATTCCACCACTAATATTCACCATAATTTTGTAGGTAATGTACTCTAGAGTTGATTTCATAGATAAGACATCAAAAACACGATAAAGTTTCAATCACCCAATTGGGGTCTCATGTTTGAACTCACTAAATCTAAATCAATCATCAGCATACAAGGTTGTGCATACTCTTTACAATATTTGACTAGATTTCTATAAAATTAGGATTAAAGTTGATTTTCCACTCACATGGATCTGATATTAGGTTATTGATGTTAGATCTAGGATTGGTATGTCTCGGTTTGGAACTACTCATCTTGAATTCGAGCTAAATACTCCAAAATCCACCTTCAAATAGTCTAATATTAGGTATGTTTCTCCAGATAGTGCCTACTATAAGAAGAAGATGAATATGATCAAGAAAAGAAAACCTACAGAGTATAATAAAGTAGATCTTGAGCTAAATAAAGAGCAAGATAGAAGGAATGACTAAAAATACATATGATAGTTGATATATGTCTAGGCCTTTGGTTCTTGATATTCATCACGTGTGTCCCCAAAATTATCCTATAAATCATCTTTTAATTTTTCTTTTGAGTAGTTTAAGGCTGTCGATGTATGGATAATTGAAGTGTAAATCCAACAAAATAAATTTCATCAAACTCTAATAAGTATATCAAAAGTTATAGAAGCTTTTGTAATTGGTTGGGATGTGCAGCGGCAAAGCTCATTCCATCAATTTGTAGGCTTGTTGATATATGGTCCCATCTATAGACATTCATCAGTAGATGTCCCAATATTAGTGGCAAGTCAACTGACGGCCCATTGTTTGATGGCCCATCAATTGACAACCAAAGACAATTATGTATGATTACTGAAATTTTCATAACTCTCCCATTTTAACTTTGATATTGTTCATTCTTTTTTCCTTATGAGTTTGTGATTTAATTCCTATGATTATAAACCAGTTTAATCAAAAATTTAAATGATAATTTTTTATCAATTAATACCACAAGTATCTATATAGCTCTTCTCATAGATAATTATGGGTTATTAGTTATAGCTAAAGTTCAAATCTCAATATATGTAGAATACATGCATTTTTTACTTATTAAAGAACAAGCTTAAGCTAAAATATAACATAAATCAATCAGTTAATAGTGCAAAGTATTGATGAAGGTGTAACTAATACCGGGATCATTTGAAACCCTTAAATTACCAGTAAAGTAGGGTTTGGGTTGTAACTGTTATGGAGTCCATGTGTCCTTCACTTTGCTCCTCAAGCAAAAGTTGCACTATGTGCACAATGAAATTGCATGTTTGGTCTCATCATGGATTTTACATGAATTTACCATTTGCCTTCATTCATATTTCCCAAGTTTAGCATCACAACTTATTGGATGTGATCCATTTTCATGTCTTGAGGATGCATTGGTGGAGATCATAGCTACGAATACATGTATGAAGATGTTTTACTCTTCTATTTGTGGACTCCCTTTGATCTGTGATTATCCTCTTCATACTATTTAGGAGGCTATCCAGACACTTTTCATTCTAGTATCTTCTTTAAAAAGAGAATAATTTAAAGACATCCAATGTATTGTACCAAAATAGGTCACGACAAGATAAATTATTGGAGTCTACATATTGATAAAAGGAGTGATTATTTAAATAACTGTGCTCCTCAAAAGGATTCTACAATCTGAATTTTCCTCATCTTCACCAAACTTTTAGAAAATATTGCATATACTTCAACGCATGCAATCTTCTAGTCAAGTTGATGTGGCATCATCTACATTTATAAAATGGAAATTGTAAAGATTATGATTATGGTATATAGACTTTGGGGCATATAGAAAAATGATTCATGAGATATATTCCTTATAGAATGCACTCCAACAACCCATATGGACCATTTTCACACTGCTATTGCATCATCTTTGCCCATAATAGCATATTAGGATACTTAATAATAAAGCAAGAAAATTCACTATATCTTTTGTTTTGTACATACCAGATATCATGATGAATTTAGTTTTAGGATCATCATATGTGATATGGGTTATGAAGTGAATATTTATTCCTCTTCATGTATTGTGCATGAATTGGGTTGTAACACCCCACCTTTCATCACATGTATAAATCACTGAGCGAAAACACTTTACTCAAAGGGGTGTCACAAGATGTTATTCTTTGCAATTTAGAATAAATGAAACATTTTGCATTCATTGAAAATAGATTCATATATAGCTTTGGCAAAAGAAAACATATATGAAGTTCATCTAATCTACTTTGATTATAAGATTATACATAATTAAAACGATATCTAAACTTTAGATTGGATTGGTAAAAGGAACCCCACAAGGTATTTTCTTCTTAAAGATTTCTTGAGATATTCCTTGCATGTCAAAAAGGCTTCTTCCTCCTAAGCTTGCTCCTAACCAGCAGGCATTTCTCCCCCAACCATGAATAAAACCAATGGTAAGCAAAATTGAACATATTGTAATTTAAAGAAAGCATGTAAACTGAAAATAAACTTTGAACATTAAACGTTAAAAAAGGGACATAATTGTTTTTAAATTACTTCTTTTATATTGACTTATATAAGGAGCCTCGAGTTTTGCACCGAAGTGCCTATTCTCTTATGCACTGAAGTGCCTCTTGGATTGTACTGAGGTGTCTCTTGGATTGGACTTAAGTGCCTCTTCTCTTATGCACTGAAATGCCTCTTGGATTGCATTGAAGTGCCTCTTAGTTTTGCTCTGAGAAACCTCTTGGTGAGGATCTTATATAAGTTATCTTCTAACATTATCTTTCTCTTAAAACTCTTAAATTTCTCTTGGATCTTAATATTGACTTTTCTCTTAATGTGCATGAAGATGATATAATAATATGGATAGTAAGACATTGCATTCAATTCATCATAAATTCACTGACTTTAAGCAATTGAAATAGATAACACATTCATAGAATTTATTGCATACATACATACATAAATTCAATAATAACTATGTTCAATTAGCATGGACCACTTACCTTGCACTTAGAGGAGATCTGATCTCCCTTCCTAGGTTGAGTAAACCCTAATCACGTCCTAGGGGTTTGAAAACCCTAAACACCTTGTTCATAACATTCAATATATCAATTTGTATTCCATTCATCACCTAAAACCTTAATTTTTGATAAGATGTGGATAATCATGAATTAGATCCAAGCTTCTCTAGTTATCCAAGAAGGTCACATATTAACTATTAATATTATTTAAGCAAAATGATGACCATTACATTAATGAAACTAGAGTTTTTATGCATTAGATCATATTAAATTAAGCATCTTTATGCACTTTTGGAATTAGGAGCCAAACTAGGACGTGCATTCAAATTTTATTGGATTCCTCACACTTTTTTGTTCAATTTTCATATATAGCATATCATCATTTGACCTTCCTATGAATTACTATAAGTTTTAGAAAATTAATTACTACTAGCCAATCATAGGCCGCCACCCCAGCAGATGGTTGGGCCATCGTCTGTGTCACAAGCCAAAGGGCTCAAGCCATAGTAGCCTCTGTGCTAGCATGGCAGCTCGCTTAGATAGTTGAAAACAAAAGAAAAAGATGGGAAATCCCCCTTACCTTAGAGTAGAGAAGTCCAGGGTACAGAAGTAATTTCCTGCCCTAGTTGTCTTCAACCTCGGGCCTTCTTCTCTTGCCCCCAGCTCCCTCGAGTGATTCAACATGATGGTTTGACTTCAAGATTTTGACTCCTTGAGCGGCAAGTGAGGGCACTAGAACCTTCGTCTCCTCATGTCAAACTCGATGACGGCCTCAATTGGCTAGTTGTGTGGCTGGAGCAAGGAGAATGAAGAGGGGGTTTCTTGGGCAAGGTACAAAGAGAAAGAAAGAGGGGAAGGAAGGGCTAGCAAGAAAATTGAATGTTGGGAGAGGAATCTAGAGTTCATCAGCATCTCATAGAAATATTCATGATCTCTTAAGGTATATCTACCCCTTATATATCCCTTGGATATGGAGGTGGGTCGGTGAGTAGTCAAAGGATTAGGATATTCTTACATAGAATTCCAAAGGAGGGTGAAACTTAGGATATTTTGATGTAGAAACTCCTCATGAATCTGTTGGAGGAACTTCTAGATGTACACTTGCACTAGGATTTGAGTAAATATTAACAAGAAATCCAATAGTATTGTTCCTAATTTTCCCAATCCTTCTGAAGCTACAAGATGATAGGTCACCATCAGATCCCAATAAGACAACTCAGAGTCCACGTGACAAAAATAAGGGTTGGGCCCTAGATTCCAATTGTGATATTTAATTTATTTCCCTATTCCTTCTCACTTTATGAAAACTTCCTAAATTCATATCTCTCACTCTGTTAATCATTTTAATCTCAAATTTTGAAGGAAAACTCTTAATGACTTTATCTAACTGCGGGAAAGAGTTTGGGAAAAAATATATTAAAGTTAGTTATCCTTTTCTTACCCTTTAAGAAATTGACTTATGTGATTTATTTAAGACATTAATCAAGTTCTTTTCCCAACTAAACTTAGCAAGCAATCCTATTTAAGTGTATACTAGTAAATGCCTATGCTCCGCATGAGAATTCTAATATAATCTAAATGATATTTTGGAAGTTTTTATTATCTCATAAAATTATAAATTTATAATTATACAACTGAAGTATGACAAATATGTAGTTTCATCCAATTTGGTATTTATACATTTTTCCTTATCATGCACCTATTCAAATATTCTTAATGTCTATACTACTATATTTCATCTTTAGATACAAAATGAATATGTCATGTTCTCTACATCTAAAATTTATTTAGCAGGAAGGATCTTCTTATATTGTACTTAGAAAAAACATACATACCAAATCATATTGGAAAATGAAACCCTAAGACATTCTCTTAATTGAGAGATCGTATTCATTCTTTATAATATAACAATTATGCATATTTTGTGACCATATTGTTTAGAGAACACTTAACTATTTGGAATATGTTCTTGCTCTTAAAATTATTTAGAGATCTTCTTCACTAAATTGATCTTCAACCTCTATTTTAAGGGTGTTTTGACATGTCTATTCACATATAGGTATAGTTCTCCCTGCTCTTATAAAAAAATATACCTATTGCGAGTGCACAAATTTTATTTGAATATCGCTGAAAGTTTATTCATAAACATTGACCCACTATAAAATATATTTAAAACTTGAGTTAGTTATATGTATTATCAAAATATAATAAAACACACAATATTTTTCTTTTTTAAATAGTCACCACAAAGAACATAAGTAATCTACTTTTATTTCAGTGTAAAACTTTATATAGTTAGAGTACCATTTGTAGTACTCATTTATACACAATACGTATTGTGATAGATGTAGACATATAATGGAACATAAAAATAAATATTACAATTTATAAGTTTGATTGTAACCGCATTAAAATGTATGTTCAAACTTAATTGAAAATGTTCAAATATATATCATTCATTTTGTATTTTGATTGACTCTTTACATTGAAAAAATGACAACTAAAAATTCATGCATTTTTAACTTCTCCAATTTTATGATTGAACTTCATAAATACAATTATGAAACACGTAGAACTTATATTTATATATTTTCATTGATATGAATATCAAATTGTTGATATCATATACCAATTCTTCATATGTTCTTGATGTTGAGGAGCTCAAACAATGAGTATAGTAACCTCACATATAAATATGTTAATCATTATTAGCACATTGTTAGAATTTTATTATTATTAAAAAATATTCCAAGGGTTAAGGAAAAATTAATAACGCATATGATAAATGCATCAAAAATAGAAGAACGAGGATAAAAAAACTTTTGTATATGTTCATAGCTTTTTGGGTTTAATGAATATAAAAGAATTTTCCCTATTAATAACACTACATTAAGTAGAAACTTCCTATCAAATTGCAAAAAAATATTGCTTAGAAAAACTTAGTATTAAGCATAGACATGTTACTTGAAACTCATAAGTCACTCTCTCCATATATGTATTTGAATTTATAGTAATCAAAATCTGGCTACATTTGTATAATGACAATTTCCTATTTTAAGCTATAAAAATAAATGATAGACTCAACTAATACTCACATCTAAATTTTTGTGATAACATTTTATTGGAATCACTTACTGATGAAAAGACTTGGTAATGGAATACTTAGTACTAAGTACTATGTTTCATTAAGTAATGAGCGAAAAAAAACATACAAAAATAAATATCACGGTATTAAGTAGATACTTCATATCAAGTTGCAAATAACTATTGCATGGAAGAACTTAGTCTTGAGAATTGACATATTACACGAAACACATAGGTCATTCTCATCATATATGTCTTTCAGTTTGTAGTAATCAAAATTTGGCTACATTTATATGTCAAACATGTTAATATATCTTTCCTTTATGTTTATTTCTTATTTCATATTACTACTGTACCTACATGTAATTTTCCCTTTACTATAAATAAGAGAGGAGAACCCTATTGGGTTCACCAAGTTGCCTAGTGCAACACACAGATCCCGTCTCCCTTACGTTAACATGGTATCAAGAGCAACGTGATCCGACGCCGCTTCCGCTTCTCCCTCTCCTAGCGCCGCCGCATCCCATCCCTCCCTCTCCCTTCTTCCCAGCAGGGCGCCGCCGACCCCTCTCCCACCAGGCCGCCGCCGCCCGTGCGGCATCTCTGCTAGTCGCCGACGTGCGGCAGCAGCAGGGACCCTGCCGGCGTCGCTGCTCCTGACCGGCTAGGGGTCTCCGCCTTCGTCTCTTGCCGCTGGGCCTCCGGTGGCTCTCTCTATGCTACCGTAGGCTCAGTAGCTCGGCACCGGGGCTTCGTCTACGTTTCTCGGAAAGTTTTCAGCAACTTTTCGGCTCGTTTTTGGAGGCAAGGCCTGCTGTTTGGGGACTTCCGGTTGATCCAACGGCTGTCTAAAGCCCTAACCGGAGGTCTCGTCTCTTTCATCGTGCCTTCCTAATCACATCTCCTTCATGTGTGATTAGGAACTTCTCGCTTGAAGGTTGTCGATGCGTCAGTAACGCATCCCTTATTCTGTTCTTGTTGTGACGTGTATCTCTCCGTCACGGGACGTGTATCTGTCCGTCCACTCAGCCTTCTTTGTGATGTGTATCACTCCGTCACACATATCACAGTTGCATTATGGAGACTAAGACCTATTATGAGGTCTCGCCTATTCCTATCAAGCTCAATGGGAAGAACTTTTTGCTATGGATGAATGTGATTCATACTGTCTTGGAATCGCGAGATCGGGCAAAGTTCGTTGATTCTGCACCCCTCGCTAGCACTGACAAAGACTATGCCGAGTGGAAACGTCTTGACAGCCTAGTGAAGACTTGGCTATGGGGTAGCATGGAACCTTCTATTGCTTCCAGGTTCATGTTCTACTCCACAGCTAAGGAGATTTGGGATGCCGTCAAGCAGCACTATGCTCAAGAGAAGGACGCTCTTCGCCAGTTTATGATCTATGATCATCTGTTTGCAGAGAAACAGGGTGATAGACCACTTGAAGAGTATTTCGGTGTGATTCAAGCTATCTCCCAGGAGTTGAGCTACTATCATCCAGTGACGGTTGCTGAGCAGATTAAGGATAGAGATGATCTTGTCACTGCTAAGTTTCTATCTGGACTTAGCCCCTCATTTGGTTCAGCAAGAAGTGTGATCCTTGCGTCAGATAAATTACCGAGCCTTGCAGAAGCTTTCTCTAGGATTCAGCAGTCCACCTTTGAGTCAGTTGATCCTATTCCTATTGTTCCTTCTAGAGATTCTCATACATCTATTGCTGCAGCAGTACGCGGAGGACGACCTGCACCTACACCGTCTGACAGACCTGGCTTGGGCAGAGGACGTGGGACTCGTCCTAGATGTACTTTCTGTGACAAACCTGGGCACTCAGTCGAGAAATGCTGGAAGAAACATGGGAGACCTGAAGCCCCACTTGTTGGAGCTGCCAATTGTGCCACTTCAGACTCTACTGCTATGAGCTCTAGTTCTTCTGGCATTACACTTACTCAGGAGGAATATGACAGATTTATTCAGGCAACTCAACATTGGAATATGGGCGCCTCATCTACAAAAAACCTTGCATCTACAGTGGGTAATCAGGCTACATCTTTTATGGCTTATGGATCCACAACTCCCTGGGTGGTTGACTCTGGCGCCTCCCAGCACATGACTGGTATGAGGAGATTGCTCTGCACACTTGACTCCTATATTCCTCATCCATCTGTTACTTTGGCAGATGGTTCTGTGAGGAAGGTGGTAGCTAGTGGATCTGTGTCTCTTACACCAGATATTGATTTGAAATCTGTTCATTTTGTACCTGAATTTCCATTCAATTTGCTTTCTGTTGCCAAGTTGATTGACACTGTAAAATGCACAGTAACATTCAGGCCCTCTTGTTTTGTTTTACAGGATCTCAAGAGTTTGAAGATGATTGGTGGGGGGCCTAGGAAAGGTGATCTCTACCTCTTTCCTGGTGATTATCTACCTCGCCATCCACCTCCTGCTCCAGTTTCCTCCGCCATGCTGAGTGGTTCCCCCTTGTTGTGGCATTGCAGATATGGACATCCATCCTTAGAAAGCTTGAAGAAGTTGGAACCAGATCTAGCTCATGTGTCTTCTCTAGAGTGTCTGTCATGTCAGTTGGGCAAACATCATCGGTTATCATATCCTGTTCGTGTCAATAATCGGGCTTCTAGTCCGTTTGAGTTAGTCCATAGTGATGTATGGGGTCCTGTTAAAAACCAAAGTTATAATGGTTTTAGCTATTTCATTTCCTTTGTGGACGATTACTCCCGCATGACGTGGATTTACTTATTGAAAAGTTGTGAATCTGTGCTTTCCATTATCAAACATTTTTATAAACAAATTCAGGTTCAATTTAACTGCAATATCAAAAATTTTCAATCTGATAATGCCCTTGAGTATGTTCAGAAAGCGATGAATGAGTTTTGCAGTTCGATTGGTATGATTCATTACACCTCTTGCCCTCACACTCCTATGCAGAATGGTGTTGCTGAGAGAAAGAATCGCCATATGTTGGAGATCTCTCATGTTTGAATCAAATGTGCCTAAACGTTTCTGGTCTGAAGCTCTTCTCACTGCCTGTTTTTTGATTAATCGGCAGCCCTCTTCTGTTTTGCATGGACGCACTCCCTTCTCTATCTTACGCCCTATGGACAAACCGTTTCATGTTTCGCTTCGGGTTTTTGGTTGTACATCCTTCGTTCATAACTTTGATCCCAAACAAGACAAACTCTCTCCTAGGTCTTTGAAAACCTTGTTTCTTGGATACTCTGGTACGAGTAAAGGTTACAAGTGTTATTTCCCGAGTTTGTGTCGTATGTTTGTCTCTAAGGATGTCACCTTTCATGAAACCAGTCCATATTTTGCAAATTCTATGAGCAAGGGGGAGCAATTGAGTGAGGGAGTGCCACCCACAATTCCAAGTGAGGGAGTGCCACCTATCATTGTTGAGGACATACCCCATGATCCACCTATCATTCAACCCTATAACCAGGTTTATCACAGGCGAGGTAGACAGGATCCAGATGAGGCAGTGACACAAGTCCATGAGCCTCCTTCGCCATCTTCTACTCAAGAGATTCCTGCAGAGGCTTCTGACCTTGATCTTCCTATTACTGTTCGGAAAGGTATACGTTCATTTACTATTAGACATCCCATATCAAATGTATGTTGTTTGTCGCACTTATCTACACAGGCTCGTGCATTTGCTGTTGGGATGGACTCCATTACGATACCAAGAAATCACTTAGATGCTCTGAAGGACAGTGGGTGGTAGCAGGCAATGCAGGTGAAAATCTCTTCTCTGATTGACAATGGCACATGGGATCTTGTTACTTTACCTGCGGGAAAGAAAGTTATGGATTGTAGATGGGTTTTCACAGTCAAACACAACCCTGATGGATCTATTGAGCGGTTGAAGGCCAGATTGGTAGCAAAAGGCTACACACAGACATATGGAGTGGACTTCTTTGAGACTTTTTCTCTAGTTGCTCGTCTCAATTCTCTACGGATCCTTATATCCCTAGCTACTACCTTTGACTGGCCTCTTTTCCAGCTGGATGTCAAGAACGCCTTTCTTCATGGAGATCTTCAAGAAGAAGTGTACATGGAGCAACCACTAGGTTTTGTTGCTCAGGGGGAGTGTCAGAAAGTCTGCAAATTGAAGAAGGCTATCTATGGGCTAAAGCAGTCTCCTCGAGCTTGGTTTGACAAGTTCAGTGCTGTTGTTTTACAGATGGGCTTCTCTCGTTCCATGATTGATCACTCTCTATTTTATTCAAACTCTTCTGGTGGGTCAATCATTATTGCTGTCTATGTTGATGATATTGTGATTACTGGCAGCGATTCTACAGGCATATCACGTGTGAAGGAAGGAATACAACAACACTTTCACACAAAGGACCTGGGGAAACTAAGATATTTTCTAGGGATTGAGGTTCTTAGATCTCATGCAGGTATAAACCTCTTCCAGAGGAAGTATGTGCTTGACTTGCTAGAGGAAACAGGTATGACTAATTCTAAGCCCGTATCCACTCCTGTGGATTATCACATCAAGGAGATGGACGATGATACTGCATATTCAGATCCAGGACATTACAGGAGAATAGTTGGGAAGTTAATTTACCTAACTATCACAAGACCTGATATTTCTTTTGCTGTTGAAGTAGTGAGTCAACATATGTGCACACCATGACAGTCACACTGGACAGCTGTATGAAGGATTCTGAGATATCTGAAAAGTGCTCCTCAAAAGGAGATCACTTATTATAAACCAAAGAGTCCTCTATCTTCTTTGACTCTCACAGGTTATGTAGATGCAGATTGGGCAAGTAATCAAGTTGATAGAAGATCCACATCTGGCTACTGCACCTTTTTTGGTGATCATCTGATCACTTGGAAAAGCAAGAAACAACAAGTGGTAGCACGGTCTAGTACTGAAGCTGAGTACCGTGCTATGGCACATGCATGATGTGAACTACAATGGATCAAATCTGTCTTATCTGAGCTGAAGATTTTGATTCAAACTCCCATGATTCTCAAGTGTGACAATCAATCTTCTATACATATTGCCAGGAATCCTGTCTTCCATGAGTGCACAAAGCATATAGAAGTTGACTGTCATTTCATCAGAGATCAGATAAAGAATGGCAATGTTGTGACGCCATATGTCAAGTCTGAAGACCAACTAGCTGATATCTTGACAAAGCCATTAGGTCCAGCAGTGTTCCAGAATTTATGTGGCAAGCTGGGCATCCACAATGTGTACACTCCAGCTTGAGGGGGAGTGTTAATATATCTTTCCTTTATGTTTATTTCTTATTTCATATTACTGCTGTACCTACATGTAATTTTCCCTTTACTATAAATAAGAGAGGAGAACCCTATTGGGTTCACCACGTTGCCTAGTGCAACACACAGATCCCGTCTCCCTTACGTTAACAAAACACAACTCATACTTACATCTTAATTTCAAAACCCATCGAATTGAAAAATATACAAATTTGAGTTTTTTGGTATATTCAATTTTGCAATAAAAAATAATTCCCTCTCCATTTTGTCTTTGTCAACTATATACTTCTCTAGTACCTCAATGGTAGCATATTATATTCCTTGTGAAAATGGATATATATTATTGAATAATTCATTGAACAATTACTTTCACAAAAATTCAACCTGTATGGACAACATGTTAGTATTCCAAAAAGAAATTAAACATTAATTATTGGAAAATGGATATGATTTGTATCTAAAATGTGAAGTCTTATTAGACTTTTGGTGATCTTCTCATAAATAGCCATGTCAGATATAAAATCTAACCTGCAACCAAATCTCAAATTGATAATACAATAGTCATTACTCCAATAAAATGGATTTTTTTGTATTAGTTTAGATAAAATATAAATCCACGAGGAAGTGGTTGTAGAACATATTTTATATTATGTAGACACAAAAGTAATAATGAAATAGAAACAACAAATCATTTTATTGGAAGAGTAATGTATCCTGCAATATTCATACTCAATATTGAATCCAATAGAGTTTTAATTAACACTTCGTTATTTGTTACAAAATATGAAGGGAAAAAGTCGGGTGATGAAAGAAGTGGTTACATATGGAAGATAAAGCTAAGCATTTTTTAGCAAGTGATTGACTTCAAACTTTGTCATGGGTATGCTAGATCCATAATACAAATTTTTTTGTTGATAATATTTAATAATTTACATATATTTCACTCAATTGTTTTCTCAAAATCATTGAGATCTTACCAAAATTATATATTACACATAGATGGTATCATTGTGTTGATATCTTGCATATACTTCCCGACTCTATCTAGGTAGGTTTCGTAAATAAGAAAAAAAAATCTTGTATTAATGTCAAGTAAAATGTTGTGATGTAGGAAGAAATTATTTATAGTATGTTAAACATTACTAATGTATTTGGGGACACAACTGGATACCATTATAAACATAAATTGATTAACAATATATCAATATTAAATTGAACAAATGACATGATATCACATTGTGTAATCCTCCCAACCATATTAGAAAACTAATAATATGATATTATAATATTTAATTTTATTACAATCCACAATGAAAATATGGACATAAATGACTCACATTTTACATTGTATGATAAATTGGTGCTTTCTAAAATATAACCAATAGAGATTATAAATTCTTCCAAAAAGAATATATATTCTAAATATAGCTTCTTAATCATTTTAAAACCATCAATATAATATGTACACTTTTCAAATGATATTACTCTTTTTTGTCTTATGCCTAATGGTATTCAAAAATCCATTGTAGTCAACCGCCATTTATCACAGGGGTGAATTTATGTTTTGGTTGAGGAGGATTCAAAATCACCAAACGTCAATAATTTTATATTGTTCTTACCTCTTTCAAATTTGCATTTTGAAGTGATTGAAAATGTTACTTTGACATTCTTGAAAGCATATGAGCAAACTTCTTATTCATAACAAAATAAATCTACGTACATTTTATGCCATTCATTCAGATCACAATACTAAACTAATTTAAAAGTTAATAGTTGTAGAACATATGATAAGTATAAGATTCACACGAGTATTTTTGAATAAAAAATTTATCAGATAATATCTTGAGAAATATTTTTCTTTTGACTAAACAATTACTATCTAAAATAAGTAGAACTTAAATCGACAATGTCATGGATTATGACTGTGAAAATTATTGATAACATCTTATTTTTGGGAAAATGTAGTCATAATATTAATATATAAAATATGATGACAACATTATAAGAATATATTCTTGTTGCTCGCTAAGAATCCAATCCAAGATGTGCTTACAAACACATAAAATTTTGGAGGAAATCATTAGTTGAAAAATGATATCTTTATATTTCTAATAATTAACAACAAATAAATCCATTAAAATGTTTGTTTCTTTGATAAAATGTTAAAAATTATGATTAGATTTGTATAATGACCATAGACACATATTATTTCTAAATAATCATGGTTTAATTTCCGCTCCTGGTAATAGTAATAATATATGTGATCTTTTTGTTTTATAGAAAAAAAGTTAAAATTGGATGTGTTGTAGTTATAATGTTAGGATTCTAAATTCTAATTAACACGAGCACATGTAAACTTCAAAGTCATAAATTATTAGAATCTATCAAATTAGAGATCTTACTACCTTATATATGTCCATAGGATACTAACTATCATATACACTTACGGCATGTTTGGATTGCAGGAAAGGATTCGATGGAAATTTTCAATAGGATAGGATACAAAGGTATAGGTGAAGGATGGGATGTTGATCGATTCCATCCTATGTTTGGATACAAAGTAAGATAGGATTCACGATGACACTAAATCAATTTTAGTTATTTATCAAATCATGTGTATGTTTTTATGCTGATTTGAATTCTTCAATATTACCAAATTATTAACTTTATAGCCATAAAATAACAAATATACATAAAACAAGGATTATAAAAAATTACCCCCATAAAAATATTTCAAAATATAATTATCACATAGGAAATACATTGATCCAATAAGAAATAATTTAGATCACAAATTCCAACACATATTGTCACATTACAAATAATATAAAAGATGATAACCAATCATTTATAGACATAACTATGTATCATAGATGTTTTATCTTTAGATTTCAAACAAAATTGACACTTTTGAATCAATAAAAAAATTGAACCTAACGACTAGCTTGTTGGGTGCCACTTAATTTATATGTTCAAGAGAAGCAACATCATAGCTAATTAGAGAGTTACGAATAACATTTTTCTTTCTAAAACTAAAGAACACACAACGTGATCCTGGGAATTGATTTTGGCAAACGTGTAACAATTGTAACTATATACTACTGATCTAAAAAAGAATCTATGTTATAAATCAATGAAATAATTGATTTCATGTTGTGTTTGTAGAGCTCACTGAGACTATAATGAGGACGAAAGTAAACACCTGCCTCATTTTTTGTTTCTGAAGTTTAATACATGGAAATTGATAACTAAAGTATCGTTTTGGCTGAAACGGTCATACTAATATGTTGATAGATGACAAGAATGACAAAATTCAGAAATTAACGACCTTCTTTTGGTCTCGTCGTCGTAGTGCCGGTAACATGTTTTAATATTGTTGTCTTATGCGACAATGGAGAAGAATAAATAATTGAGCTTGGCGTTGATGGACATCATGACGTTGACGGAGATGCGGGGAAAAATCCTACTTTCTTTTGCCGGCTATGACAACAACAGAAGACTGTGTTATGTTCTTTGTTGGCTGTGAACAACCAAGAAGCATCATGTACGCAACAGATTTCTCGGTACCTATGTGAACGATCACGTAGCAGCAGCGGTTGGGAGATTCCACCAGCCAGGAACGACGACGGGCAGACAACCGGGCCAGATGATAGACAACCGACGACGCACACGAAAAATAGCAGAACAAAGGCGCCGCAAAGAAAGTATCGGGGCGGTCTCGCGGTGCGGAGACTTTCTTATACCGCCCAATGCCTAGGGGGTGTGTGGAACTCAAAAGTCCTTCTCAGATAGGACACCTATTCCCAATGGATTAGAATCATTGTGTCATTTTAACACAACCAAACATGGGATTTGAGATTTTAATAGGATCCTAATCCTATCCTACTTGTAATACCGTAAACCAAACATACCGTTAATCTGTGTTCATCTTGATATATGGTGGTTGTATTGTACTACTTGTAATACCGTAAACCAAACATACCGTTAATATGTGTTCATCTTGATATATGGTGGTTGTATTGTCTAGACCATAACTCAATCGTGCGAGATGTTCAACATTTGAACCATGTGAGACTCCAAATTATAAGGGTTGATAAACCTATTTAGACTTGAAATGCTAGAAGACACATGAAGCAACATAATATTTATCATATAAAAAATTTAGTTTTGCATGTATCTATATGAAGCAAGAGATTACAATTTTGGTAGATCTCACTTAATTTCTGCATTACTGACATTGTCCCAAGAAAGAAAATATGGTATCATACAAATATTATAATATACAAATTAATCAAAAGAAATATATATTTGTTATGGATCGAAAATACATGTGCTAAAAAATACCGGACTTCCACATGCTTTCCTAAACTCTTGACATTCCATTCCAGCGTATATGTCTGGCACTATGCATCATCGATTGTCTCTGCAATTCATCTAGCAACTCAAATATTTATGAGCTGGTAATTGAACAAGTGAAATACTGGGAGTTGAAATAAATTACAAAAAAATTATATCCATGACCAATTTTTGGGAGCTAAAAGTTAGAAAAGTTTAAAATTTCTTACGATCATAGTGGTCGGATACAATGCGGTATCCAAAAGGTTCCCTCTAGTTAAAATACTCTGCAAAAGAAAGTGAAAAGTTTATGACACACTTCTCGTGATATTTAAAGCATTAGACCATCTGTTGGCACTACCCCGATTAGTCTTTGGGTAGTAAGAGAATATGTTATCTATTATTTGCAAGCACATGAGGTTTTTGAGTACCAAACGTAAAGCAAGCCAAAATCATCCAGCTTGCATTAAATCATGTGATCAAATAAAATAAAATGATGTTGTGAAGTAAAACTAAAAAATGGTAAAAAAATATTTACGTAGCAGGCATGTTATATAAAGGGAAATTATTTGTAGCACACATGTTTCACCAAAAATCACACCCCAACCTCGGGAATTCGCGTTCCAGCCATTTTTCACACTGTGCGACACAGACTATGAGAACGTGAAGAAGATAATGGGTCGGTTGTTCATGCATCATAATTGCATATCTCTTTGACCAATTCCTTTTTATATTCTCTATAAAACACTTTGCATGCATGCATGCGCGCATTCCAATAATAATTTGTATGTATACAACAACACTAATAAAGAAGTCACGCTCTAATTGCTTCCAATTATTACTGATCTTACAAACAAAACAACATATTTGAAATTCAATTTTTTTTCTTCTGAATTTTCACCACTTCTTCATAGGTTGTAATGACTGCTCCGACTAAATATGCGTTTATACATATTTTACGGCTAAGTGTAATATCTGTACTGAAATATATTCAATACCGTGTCAAAAATCTTCAAAGAATATACTTAAATATAAAATAAACAGCGTGCACAATCAGAAATGTACGTTTTGCTGCAAATCTAAATACAATACTGATCAACAATCATTGCAATACCAAAATGTATCCTCAACAATACTAAATATTATTCGGCACAATACTTATAATCATGAAAATTTTGTGAAATATAATACAATACACAATAGTCACTTATTATTTTTTCAAAATTTACACATTGTCAAAAGTCTTCAAAGAATATACTTAAATATAAAATAAGCATTGCGTACAATCAGATATCCACATTTTGTTGCAAATCTAAATACAATATTGGTCAACAATCATTGCACTATCAAAATGTATCCTCAACAATACTAAATATTATTCGGCACAATACTTGTAATTATGAGAATTTTGTGAAATATAATACAATACATAATAGTAACTTATTATTTTTTCAAAATTTACACATTATGATATATGACTCGACTAAAATCATATTTTTTAAATTTTTTCTAAAAAGTAAAAAAGTCACTACTTAAATGTATCAAGTACAATGCTAAATATACAAGGACGGTATATCAAAAGATGTATAGCACAAAGCGGCTCGAACATCAAGGCGAGAAATCTAGTTTTAAGGTTGCATGCATGCAATTGCTGCAATAAAGACAATAATGTCACTCAACCACCCACCACCCAATCATTTACATTTATTACATTCTCACACATAAAACAGCTCTTTTTCATTTTTTTTTAGTTTCTCTCCACTTCTAGGCGACGTCGTCATATTTTAACAAATCTATATACACTACTAATTAATGGTCTGTGCGCTACTATAAAGTATCCTCAACGAGACTAAACTAACCAATATATTATATTTTATAATAATTTTTGTCATTTGTTGTTGATACATTTTTTATTTTAATATGTAGTGAAAATGTAATAGGTGACCACATTTGATCAAAATACATGTGCTACATCTGTCATATTTTGTTCGTAATTCTACATACCCCATACCAACTAATATTCATAGTATCACCAGAAAATATCAACATTTATACTTAATATAAACTAAAACAGTGCTTACGGTCAGAGAAATTCCATGATTAGAAAAATATAACATAAAAGATAATGACAATATTATTATCTTTTGT
Source organism: Alisma plantago-aquatica (assembly GCA_963693085.1). Classification (NCBI taxonomy): domain Eukaryota; kingdom Viridiplantae; phylum Streptophyta; class Magnoliopsida; order Alismatales; family Alismataceae; genus Alisma; species Alisma plantago-aquatica. Next base: position 1,923,977,523 of record OY856409.1, on the reverse strand, counting down.
TTATAATTTTAACATAATACAATGTTATTTACAATGACCTATATAAGCACACATTCCTTAACAATAAAAGGAAAAAACTCTTACAAACCTCACATTATGTAATTTTACCATACATACGACTAATTTTTATACATCAGAGTGAGCAAATATATGCATTACAATGTTGATATCTAAAGATGACATGACTGAGCAGTCAACCAATCTCCATGTCCCTCCCCTTCCTCCTTAGGATAGTATTCCAGTAAGTATGATGACGATGTGGGCAGCGACGATGACGTGGTTGCCGTTGTGGGTTGTAGAATCCTTGTTATGGGTGTGTCGGTGGTATGGGTGTGGGCTGCATAGGTGCTGGTGCGGGCGGTGATGACGTAGGTGCGGTGGCAGCATGGTGCGGGCGCGGCGACGTAGGCGCAACTGTGCGGTGGCTTGTGCACGGATGCGGCGGCTTGGGTGTGGTGCAAAGACGACGATGTGGGCTCGGATGCGGCAATGGCGGTGCAGATGGGGGTTTAGGCAGCTCACGTGCGGCTCTCTGGGATCGTCGACGTAGTCGCAGCGACGATTGAGTGCAAATGTCTTGGGCGTCATGGCGGTAATGGCACGGCGGCTGGCGGGCGCGACGGAGGACCAGAAGTACCTCCCGCGTGGCAAAGGGCAGGCACAATGTTGCTCACAGGCGTGGAGACGACGGATTGAAGTGGGAGTGTCTACCGATGAAATCAAGAAGATAATAGGTGTGGGGTGGATATTTATAGCATCGACTGACTTTTCGTCTCCTCGTACTGTGCCTATTTTTTTAGCACTGTGCGAGCGTGACTCCTCGGTACCATACGAGGACGGCTAGATTTAATGCCTCTTGCAAGTCCCGAGGATAGGGTGGAAAGGTTGGTACAAGTGATGGTACTCTTACATAAAATCCTATAGGAAGACTTTTAGATACCAATGAGACTATATTGTACTTAAACATCTATGAAGATATAACCACACATCCTTTTCTCTGAGTACATATTTCTTCTTTGGGTTACAAACTGTAGCAAAGAAGGCGCATTCACTGCTAGGGAGGTAGAAGCAAGTTTCGTTGGCATCTTCGTAGTTTTGCATCCAGCGGCACATAGACAACAATGTCTTGTTGAATACTACTCTGGATACCTTATACGCATGCAGTTACATGGGAACTATCAATTATTTTTGTATGTCTATAAATACCAAGGCATAAATAAGTTGTCCATCATGAAATAGTCAATAATAAGGGTATTAAATGTTGCATCAATGTTCATGTATTGAGGGGGAAAGGAACGGGCCTGCCTGAATATGTTCATGCATCGTGGCTAGAAGATTGAGCGTTGCTAATATTCACTGCTGAGTGAAAATAAAACAAGGTTAAACAAAGCCTCATACCTTCTGTCAAGGCAACGCTGCTATGACGACGCTTGGATGCTCTTTCTTGCATGGTGCCATGAGGACAGAGGATCTGGCTCACTGATCTGTGCAGAATAATCTAGACAAAATCACGGTTGTCCATTCCACGGTCTTTGCAACCCGGTATGAAACCGAGTAACCTAGCTGAATATGAAGGACGGTGAAGGACGATCTTTGCTCCCTTGATGGTGTATCTTACTCCTGGACCCAAATTCCCGTAGAGAAAGAAACAGATAACAACGTTGTTGCGCTACATGCGGGTAGAGGACATGCAGCGCTGGGAGTAACATCCAAACCGCTAATGCTGCAACATAAACAATGGAGACGGGCTATTATTTCCTTATACAAGTCAAAGTGAAGGTGTTTTTTGATGAATGTATATTCATCATAAAATTCAATTATCACTTTGGAACAAATTCAACTATATATATATATACTTTCTCACTCATTAAATACTAATATGAATCATAATGCGCAAAACTACTTAATTGATTCGATTATCAAGATTTTAACTAAATATTGTTCATTTAATGCAGATTTTAACAAAGCTGAACAAGTAGGCAGGGTCCGCCTTCATCTCTGGCTCTGATCAAGAAATCTAACCAAACAATTCCACCCATGCGGTCCCAAGACCGTTTGAGCTCATGCGGTCCCAAGACCGTTTGAGCCCATGCGGTCCCAAGACCGTATGACCAGCAGAGACCGATTGTAGACATCACTCAGCCGCAAGGGATCGAGCAGTGCATGAACTCAAGGTCGCGAAGCAGAGTCCTAACCACGACCGTGGTGGTCCAAAACGGCCATGGTCTTCTGCCATCACCACGACTGTGTGATGCGACCACGACCGTGGTAGATCATCCCCAATGCCTGACTTCATACTTGCCACGCCCGTGCAAGGCAGCACGGTCGTGTGGCAACTACCTCACCACGACCGTGGTGTCACGCCACGGCCGTGATACAATGCCATCAGAGCTTGATTTCACACCCACCACGCCCGTGCAAGGCGGCACGGCCGTGGGACAACAGCTCTACCACGACCGTGGTGCCTAACCACGACCGTGGTGCGTCGTCTTCAACCTCCGACCAGCACACAGTTGCAGCTCCGGAGCAAGGTCGTTTGGGGGTGATTCACGGACCGAATAGGGTTGTCCCGAGGCCGCCACACCTACAGAAGAAGACCGGAGATCGTTTGATAGTTCGGAGGGCTTCTAGATCGATTTACCAAGAAGACCCTCTACTGCTCATTTGCGGAGCATTGAGCGAAGCAGGACTGATTAGCTCGATTTTGATCCAAGATCGTTTGGCCCCCTTACAGTTTCTGATCGTTTGGCAAGGAGTGAAGATCGTTTGCTGCTGCTGGTCTGTCCAAGACCGTTTGGGAGCGTTGACCGAAGCAACGATCGTTTGCTTACAATCGGTTTCCAAACCGTTTGATATCAAACGGTTTACAGACCGTATGACTGCTGACCTGGAAACTGTTTGCCGATCAAGACCGTTTGGCCTTATACGGTTTCCAGATCGTTTGCAAAGGATCATTTGGAAAGAGCAAACAGTCTGTGAGACCGTTTGACCTCATGCGGTTTCCAAACCATTTTCTCCAGACCGTTTGGTCTTATGCAGTTTACAGACCGTTTGCCCAGTTTATTCAAGACCGTTTGGTAAGATTCTACATACCATTTGGGCTATTTTAAGTGAAACCGTTTGGGCAAAAATATCTGCAGATTGTTTGGTCTCTTTTAATCCAAGACCGTTTGGGGTCAGTCCGGTGCCTATAAATAGGACCCCAAGGGTCCTCACTTGAACATCGGTTCCGGGACGCAGACAGGCTGCCTATACACAGGTCCGATCCAAATCCAGTCCAGTTCGCGCCAGTTTCATTCCACCTACTGCCCGTGTTGCAACCAAGGAGGCTGAGGAGAGAAGGAAGACAGAGCGAGGGAGACTGTCCGGTCTGTCTTGGAAACTCCCGTTCGCGTCCAGATCTGCTCCGACACGACATAGAAGGTCGTATCTTCTTCACCGAGTTGCGACTATCTTTTGCACCGAGTTCGTGGCGGATTCCTCTCTCTTTCTTACTCTTCTTGTTTCTCGCATCATGAGCGAGTAGTCCCTTTTTACTTGGGTGCGGGGACTAGCCCCGCTGCCCATGCAATCATGTTCTTTTATTAAACTTTCCATGACAATGTATATAACTTTTCATTTTGTTATCAATCGTTATGCTCATAGTTTGATTAATTGCTTACTTTCATCTTGGTTCTTCCTATGTTATGAGAACTTCTTTATGTAGGATTGAATGTCATTTAACAAGTTGACTCCCAAACTAGAAATAGAATGGGATTCCTTGAGGTCGTGAGTGTATGATCCGCGAGGGGACGAGCCATCTAGCCTTCGGTGGTGCTTCTGTGAACCTAACGCCTGTATAGGGGGTTCACAGCCTTAGTTGGATTTTGTATCTTCTTGTTAATCGTCGATGTTTGCTCGTATATTAATCGCCTACTTGCTTATCGATTAATACGGTTGACTCCCAAACTAGAAATAGAATGGGATTTCTTCAAGGTCGTAAGTGTATGATCCGCGAAGGGACGATCCATCTAGCCTTCGGTGACGCTTCTCTGTGCCTAACACCTGTATAGGGGGCCCACAACCTTCGTTGGATTTCTGTATCTTCGGAGCCGTAAGTAAGTGATCCGGTTGGTGACGAGACATCTGATGCTTAAGGTGATGCTTATGTGAACCTAACGTCCGTATGGGGGGTTCTACAGCAGCTCTATTTGGATTGTTATATCTTTCCTGGATTGTTTGCGATTGAATGTGTTTGCATGAGTAGCGGTGGTGAAACCCGATACCATCCCAGAGATTCCATATCATTGATCTAAACCCAACTTTAATTCAGCTTTTACTTTCTTGCAATTAGTTAAAGTAACCTCAAATCAACCAATCATTTTAAATATTAGCCTTAACTCAAACTAGACTTGACTGACGAAGATTCTTAAAAACGTTGTCCTTTGGGTTTGATCCTAAACTATACTGCAATAAGACTCGTCCGCTTGTGGGTGGTATTATTGCACATGGGTTTTGGTAAAAGCTCAGGGATCTCAACCCCGAGTGAATTTGTTAGTGCATTCAATATACCATGTCAAATTCTGGCGCCGTTGTCGGGGACAACGAAATCAGTTAGTAAAATCTAGTTCTTTTAAGACTAATCTAGGATTTTGTTTTTTTCTTTTGAAATAATCGATCATCTACTTGAATTTGACTTTACTTCATGATTCTCATTTTTGAAATCTTTCTATTTCAGGTACAATTCAAGGCGTAGTACATGCACCGTTCGGACAGCCCCAGACTTACCGCAAGCTTTGATCCTGAGATAGATAGAACTTTTCATCGTCAGATCTGAGAAAATCAAGCAAGGATAGCTCAAGAAGAAGAGGTGGCCAGAAGGGTGACTCAAGACATCAATGCACAGAGAGAGAGTCTCATGCAAGAAGCCCGAGCTGCGGTTCAACAGGAAATCCTAGCAGCACAAGCAGCAGCGCAAGAAGCTGAACTACAAAAGGATCTTAGAGAGTTCTCAATCCCAAAAGCTGCGAATGTTCATCATCTAGTGTAACCTCCTCCCATCAACACTCCTAATTTCGAGATAAGGACGCATTGGATCACCCTGCTTCAAAACAACCCATTCTATGGCAAGCAAGGAGAAGATAGCCAAGAACATCTTCTGAGATTTATTGATCTATGTGCCATGACAAAACAAAATGGAGTCACATATGATGCCATTCGACTCCGACTCTTCAAGTATTCCCTTGCTGATAGAGCTATAAGTTGGTACAATTTATTGCAAAGTGAAATACCCATCACCACCTGGGAACAACTCCAAAATGTGTTTCTAGAAAAGTTCTACCCTCCATCTCTCACTTATGAAATTAGAGGTCGAATAACAAATTTCACCCAAGTTCCTGGAGAAACCCTTGCTGAAGCTTGGGATAGATACAAAGAGCTACTACGCAAGTCTCCACACCATGGAATTCCTAAGAATCAACTCATTGAAATTTGGTATAGAGGCGTGGACGATGATATCAAGAGATTCTTAAATTCCTCATCTGGAGGAAACTTCATGCGTCAAAGTTATGACAGTTCATGGAGGGCCGTGACCCTTTGAGCAGAAAACCAAGCCAATTGGGTTAGATATGTAGGAAAAGGAGTTTTAGAAGTAGCAATGGCAGAAGCTACTCCCGAGTACAAGTCTATCACTGAAACCTTGAAACTCTTAGTTGTCAAGCAAGACCATATTGAATCATCTCTTGCTGCTATCGAAAGAGGACGTTTGCCGACTCGACAACAAGAATAGGTCAAATCCGCTTCCATATTATGTGAAGCATGTAAAAGCACCGATCATTCCACTTTATCATGCAATGTTCTCTATGATGTTGTTCTGAGCAATGTATGTGGCCAAAGAGATAATGGTCAGATGGAAAATCTTAATTCCATCAACACCATTCCTGGTCAAAGTTATTACAATCCGAATCAGAATAGGAATCATCCTAGTTTTCAATATGGAAACCCCTCTGGAGCAGTTAACTCGCATCAATTTGGTTCAAACAATCAACTAAGAGGCCCACCAGGATTCTAATATAATCAACAACAGAACTTTGGGAATCAAGTAAATTTCAAAGGAAACTTTTAGAATAGCAACTAAAATAATTATCAAAACAACTCTCAGTACCAGAATCTTAATCAACAGTAAGGACAACAAGTAGGTCCAGTTTCTCCTGATGACAAGCTATCAGCCATTGAAAAGATGTTGCAAACTCGGGAAACTATGATAGCCAACCAATAAGCTCAACAGAAGGATATTGAATCTCAACTAGATCAACTCGCAGCCAGCATAAAGCCTCCAGTTGGAGTCTTTGTTGGCCAACCCGAGAACAATCCTAAGGATCCTGAGCAGTTGAAGGCAGTCACCACTAGGTCAGGGAAAGACTATTTGGATCCCCCTGGAAAGACACATGTGGTTATTACAAACAAGGATGAATCTGTGAGTGCCCAAGACTCAACAACACAAGAAACTCAATCAAAAGATGATAAGCTAGAAAAAGAAAATTTTGTGAAGCCTGCTCAAGAAGATGAAGAAACTAAAACACAGGAACCTGATATTCCTGTATATAAGCCTCGTATACCTTTCCCAGATCGTCTAAGTTAAACAAAGCTTGATACCAGATTCAATAAGTTTAAAGAGGCTATGAAGAAACTTCATGTTGATATACCTGCTGGGTTTTAGGGGAGGCATAGAAGGCAACGGAAACAAAAAAGTTTCTCCTCCCTAGACCCAAACCGAGGAAACGCGTCAACTTCTATACAATAGGAAAGGAAGGTTTGTGGAATCATACCTTGTCCCGAGGCTTGCTCGACGACAATACCTCGCGCCTTGCGTGGTCTTCACCTCCGGTCTTAGACGGTGTCTGTGCAGCTCCTAGTCGCACCGGGACTGACGACTCCTAGTCCCACCAGGACTGTCGGGATTGAGAGTTGTCCTCCTAAGCGGTAGAAACCTCCCGCCTCTGAAGTAGTCCACACGGACCACCTGGAACTCCAATCTCCTTGTCCCACAAGGAATTGGAAGGAGTCGCACCCTCCTGTCGGCGTACTAGTCGCCGACACACTCTCCTGCCACCAGTCGCTTTCTATAGTTGTCTTTCCCTTGATGTGCCTCCCTTATCGGGTAGCACTTACTCGGGCTCTCTTGGTTACCAAAACCAGAGAGAACGACAACTTTACAGAGCAACTGGTTGCACTGAGTTGTTCTTCGAGAAACCCTCAATACCCCTATATATATAGGAGGGTCATGGGATAGAGTTCTCTATCCCGGGCAATGCGGGACTAAAGTAGGAGTAGTAGGGTTTGAGAATTTTCCACAAAAACAACCAACTGCGTGACCCGAACCGATCATTTCACAACTGAACCGATCGTTTCGGCCACCTGAGCTGATTGGCTGGACCTAATCCGATCGTTTGGAGATCCCAACCGATCGGTTTGTACCCTGAACTGATCGGTTCACGGTCCTGATCCGACTCAAATTGATTTTCCATCTTTTGTTTCGAATCGGTACCTATTCCCAATCCTTGTCCCAATCAAATTGGGCAAGTGAAACGAAAAGAAATTTCCCACCAATTTTACTTTCCCAACTCGCTCGGTTGCACCAGTTGAACCGATCGGTTCAACTCTTGAACCGATCGTTTCATCCTGTGCATGAGCCGGTCGGCTCACCATCCGAGTTGATCGGTCCACCCAGCTCAGTCGATCGGTTCATCACATGAGCCGATCGCTTGGGAGTGCAGATTGTGCAGAAACGGTCAATTGCAACTCCAATAAATTCGATACTCTAATCAATCGATCCAACACCTTGAATACTATGATTTTGAGCTATCAATCAATTGAGTGTTTAATTGAACTACTAAACTCCTATAGTAATCAATCTAAACATAGTTTGTGGACAAAACTCCTTTTCTAGGTTAAATCCTATGTGTGTGACCCTGCAGGTCCATTTCACGTTGGCAGTGAAAGTCCATAACATTTATGACTTCACAAGAAAAGAGCGGTGCCTAGTCACACATCAGTGCTACCCAAGTGAAATAGAAAGTTGGAGAACAACTTTCAATCCTACAATACGTGTATGGTGTTACAGTGAATGTATAATTCCTTTGTCACTGATATCCCGAATGAACTCGAGGCATGGACCAGTCATCCTGTCAACGTTCATTCACTTTCTTGATCTTAGAGTAGATAGGAAGAGAGATGTTATGACATCAGTATCACATATTGACTCACACATGCGTGCACGCCTTTCTCAATCCTACTTATCAAGTGTCCATGGATATCAAGCTCCCTCAGGAGGGACAAATCCCATATCTATCACTCACCCCTCAAAAGCCCCATGTGTCAAAGCCACCCAATCATCACCTTTATAACAACCCATGTTTCAGGACTGCGTTTGATGATGTCAAAGTGTACCCAACGACAAGTGTTGAGTGTAGTGATTTCAAGTCAAAGAATCACATTCACCACCATCACTGTGAGTACTGACTATGACTACCATGTCATGGTTCCATGTGTTAAACTCACGGTGGGTCTGTCCGGTACACTTGTTCTCTAACAAGTACCTATGTGTTTGGTTTGATATCTCTATATCATGACTAATGAGATTATGTCATCAACCAACACCACAATCTAGTCTTATGTGTCATTGCTGTCTATCTACCTTCCACAATGACATCCGACTAGGGACATAACAAGAATGTACAAACTCTTAGCATCCGTATGATCTCATCGTTTAGGTCCTCAACCTGAAAGCATACGTCATTGAGTACTTGTCATTCTCTAGACATTCAACCTGTTCTATCACTATCTCATATGACTGAACAAGAAAGAATTGGAAGCTTGCCTTTGATGTTTATCAAATCAATCTTAATGTATCCCATCAATCATCCCATGATTGGCTCTTAGGGCATACATACCAACAATACCCTTCTTGGATGCGCTGGATGAGAAACCAGCCTGAACTAAGTACCTAAAGTCACTTCTCACGAGGAAGTATATAACTGAAGAGTATGAGACAGTAAACTGGCGACAACTACATCTGACATCATATTGAGCAAGCTTCCCAAGAAACAAAAAAACCCGGGATCCTTTGGAATTTCATGTCTCATTGGCGACTCATCATGCAAGAAAGAATTGGCTGATCTCGGTGCAAGCATCTGTATTATGCCACTAAGCCTGTGCAAAAGACTAGGGTTTGTAGAATTGCTTCCTACTGGCATGACTATACATCTTGCAGACAATTCGATAAAACGTCCGTTAGGAATCCTCGAAGATGTTCGGGTCAAGGTAGGCAAGGACACATATGTTCCATGCGACTTTGTCATTATAGACATAAAAGAAGACACCAGATATCCTCTCATCTTCGGTCGTCCATTCCTCACCACTGCTAGAGCCCTAATTGATGTTGAAGCTGGTACCTTACTGCTCAGATTAGGCAAAGAAACTCTCGAATTCAAAGTTTTTGAAAGTATGAGAAGACTAAGTATGCAAGAAGAAGTATATCTGATTGACTGCATTGAGCAAATGTCACTTCTGAACCAAGAGCATCATGAATCAAACGATCCCTTGGAAATTTCTCTAACTAACCAATCAATTGATGAACCAATCGATGAACGAGTAAAGGATTGCATCGAATCCCTCGACTCTACTAAAGAAGATGTTGAAGCCACTATTAAAGAACTCAAGGCTATCGAAACTATAGAAGAAACAAGCGAAAAACAAGAAGCCCCCAAAATGAAACCCCTGCCCGAAGGACTGAAGTATGTGTTTTTAGACGATATCAAGGTTTGCCCAGTTATTATAAATTCTGATATAACAACTGAACAAGAAGAGAAACTGCTGAAGGAATTGAGGGAAATAAAGAAAGCCATCAGTTATAAAATGAGTGACCTCACTGGGGTCAGTCAAGCGTTGTGTATGCACAAGATCCCTATGATGGAAGATCACAAACCTACTATTGAGCATCAACGGAAATTGAACCCAAATATGAAGAAAGTGGTCCGTAGCAAAGTCATTAAATTGCTCACAGATGGAATAATCTATCTGATATCCGATTCACCATGAGTGAGCCCAGTGCATGTAGTCCCGAAGAAAGGTGGAACAACTGTTATTGGGAATGAAAACAATGAACTCATCCCCACTCGAACAGTCATAGGGTCGAGGATGTGTATAGATTATAGAAAATTGAACAAGGCAACTCGAAAAGATCATTTTCCAATGCCCTTCCTTGATCAAGTCCTAGAAAGGTTAGCTCATTAAGAATATTTATGTTATCTTGATGGTTACTCTAGATTCTATCAAATACCCATACATCCAGATGACCAAGAGAAAACAACCTTTACCTGTCATTCGGAACATACACATTTCAAAGAATGCAGTTTGGTCTCTGTAATGCATCCACAACTTTCCAACGTTGCATGGTTGCCATATTCACTGGCCTTACTGAAACAATTATTTAGGTTTTTATGGATGATTTTTCTGTATATGGAGATTCAATTGATTCATGTCTTAAGCACCTCTCCATGGTCCTCAAACGTTGTGAAGAAGCACATCTTGTGCTAAATTGGGAAAAATGTCATTTATGGTAAGAGAAGGCATTGTCCTCGGCCATAGGGTCAGCAATAGAGGAATTGAAGTAGATAAAGCCAAGATTGAAGTGATTTTTAAACTGACTATCCCAACAAATGTAAAAGAAGTTCGTGCTTTCCTAGGTCATGCTGGATTTTATAGAAGATTCATAAAAGATTTTTCCAAGATAACAAAGCCAATGACGAATCTATTATAAAAGGATACTGATTTCAATTTCAATGAAGAATGTGTCGAAAGCTTCAAAACCCTGAAGCAGGCCCTTACAACCACCCCTATCATTAGAGCCCCCGAATGGGACCAACCTTTTGAAATTATGTGCGATGCCAGTGATTATGTTGTGGGCGCTGTTTTAGGGCAATATATAGAGAAGAAACACTATGTGATCTATTATGCATCAAAAACTCTCGATGAAGCCCAGAGGAATTATGCAACTACCGAGAAAGAACTTCTAGTAGTCGTGTATGCCTTTGACAAATTCAGATCCTACCTAATTAGTTCAAAAGTCATTGTCTACACAGACCACACTGCCATTCGTTACCTTCTGGCAAAGAAAGATGCAAAACCCAGGTTGATTAGATGGATCCTCCTATTATAAGAATTTGATTTAGAGATAAGAGATGAAAAGGGTACAGAGAATGTTGTAGCAGACCACCTCAGTCGCATCCACACTCTGGATACTGAGAAAATTCCAATCAATGATTCCCTACCAGATGATCAACTAATGAGGGTTTCAGAAGTTGTACCATGGTACTCAGATTTTTTAAACTACTTTGTTGTCGGGGTTATCCATCCCCAATGCACCGGGAATGCACTGAAGAAGTTCATGCATGATGTGAAGCAATATCACTGGGATGAACCATATCTTTTTAAACTATGTACTGATGGTCTGTATAGATGATGTATCACCGAAGAAGAAGCTCAACTTATTTTGGATCAATGTCATTCAGGATCAGTGGGAGGACATATGAGCTGTAAAAAGACCGCCTTGAAGGTTTTGCAATGTGGATTCTTCTGGCCAACCATATCCAAAGATTCCTACGATTTTGTCCTATCATGCGACAAATGTCAAAGAACATGTAATATAACAAGGAGAGATGAGATGCCGCTGAATCTATGGCAAGAAGTAGAGATATTCGATGTTTGGGGGGTGGACTACATGGGTCCATTCCCATCTTCTAATGGATTTTCATACATCCCAGTGGCGGTAGACTACGTCTCAAAATGGGTTGAATCTATACCAACCGTCACTAGTGATTCCAAACCTATCATCAAATTATTCAAAGATATTATTTTTCTCTATTTCGGAGTACCATGAACTGTGATATCTGATGGAGGGTCCCACTTCCTTGAAAGAAGCTTTGAAGCTTTACTGAGAAAATATGGTGTAACACATAAGGTAGCCTCACCTTACCATCCACAAACAAGTGGACAGTAGAGGTCTCTAACCATCAACTAAAGGCTATTATGGAAAAAACAGTAGGACGCAATCGAAAAGATTGGTCAACAAAAATCAACGGCGCCATATGGGCCTATAACTCTTCTTATAAAACCCCTATTGGGACTACACCTTTTTTATTAATATATGGAAAGGCTTGCCACCTGCCGGTCAAACTGGAACATAAGGCATGGTGGGCAATTAAACAACTGAACTTTGATATGAAAGAATCTATCCAAGCCAGGATTCTACAACTCCAAGAGTTGGATGAACTCAGGATGACAGCTTATGAGAATGTACGAATCTACAAAGAACGCACACAACTTTGGCACGATGGACATCTAAAAAGAAAAGACATACAAGAAAAGACATACAAGTGGGAGACCAAGTTCTGCTATTCAACTCAAGATTGAAGTTATTCCCAGGAAAACTCCTTTCTCGCTGGTCTAGACCTTACATTGTCAAAAGCATTTCTCCACATGGTGCTTTCTCTTTATGGAGTGAAAAGTCAGGCAAATTTATAGCAAATGGTCACCGCTTGAAGAGATATTTCACCTCGATTAACTTAGGCACTGAAACAATGCTGGAACTCACCAATCCAAAGGATCCACCTTGAAGCTAAAGAATTTAGTCGAGCCATTGACGTAAAATAAAGACGCTTGTCGGGAGGCATCTCGATCAATAAATTTGTTTTACTTTTCTTTTCAAATTTTGTTTTTACATTCTAGTTAATTTTTCATTAAATAAAATTCGCATCGCAAGATTCTATTTTGAGATCTAATTTCCCTTCACCTTTGAGATTTTCAGATAAGAGGATGCGCGCTGATCAGAACGCAACCACACCTGGTGGTCATTCTGGCATGATTTTCTCCCTCCATCTTGAATTTAGGGTTTGCTCGGGACGAGCAAATCTCTATGTTCAGGGTGGAGGGTGGGTGGTACGTACCTCACTTCCCACCTACACCCATCCTTTTCATACTTAAGTTTTCATTATCACATTCTTGATAAAAAATTCAAAAATTTCAAAATTATTTAATATTTTTCAAAGAGATTGAACAGATACTTGATGAATTTTTGACACTTATTTGACACTTCCTGTTTCCTTAAAAATCACTTACTAACCTGTTGTGCATTTTGAATCATTATATCCTCCTTATTCGAAGTAATCCTCAAAAGGACCTCTTTTTGAAACCAGCCCTTTGATTGAAATCATCTTGTGAAGCTTATGATTCCTAACATCATGATACTTTTACAAAGATGACAAATGTCTGTCAAACTGATAGGGATCAAACACGTCGTGCTTCCTAACTGATTTTTGGAACAATAGCATGGAATCCCCACTGGATCCTCATCAAGTCATTATTTGAGCAGAGTTTGATAAAGAGAACAACCCAGTGCACTGAATTGTAAATCAAGTTGCATTCTGATCTGAACTCTCTTCTACATCTCTTCTTTCATCTTCATATCCCTACATTCATAAAAAAGAAACAAAAATAGCTGAATTTGTGCCAAACCCTAAGTTCGGGGTGGCACGCCACTTCCCTCTTTATCCACTTCTTCCATACCCCTCACAAATAAATAGGGGCGTACCATTAAAAATGCAATCTCGAGTCGAATAGAGGAGAGGTTTGCAAACAAAAAGATACCAAAGCGCACACATAAAGAAATGCAATCTCGAGTCGAATAGAGGAGAGATTTGCACAAAAATGCAATAAATGAAATTGCAAAGCAAATAAAAATCTCGAGTCGAATAGAGGAGAGATTTATTTCTTCCTTCCATACCACCATTCACCCCCTTTTCTACCTATTGGCACAATGATTGCCTACCCTATCCTGGAAAATACTGTGTCAGATAAAATGCACACTTGTTGTTCTGCGGGTGTCTCTGAACTCTTACAAAACTCTTTGACATGCTTGTTGTTGGAAAAGGTGAGGAGGAAGTGATTTTGGAAAACAAACTCAGGAATGAAGATATGGTAAGATGTGTTTTATGGTCTGAGGAGGTTGAGATACTGAGTCATATTGAGCAAAAAGAAAACATTCATGATGTGAATATGAAGCAATCACACGAATTGAAAGTATTCATTTGGCGACTGTTTCAGATTTTGAGTTACTCGAGGACGAGCAACGTTTAAGTTTGGGATATTTTGATGAATGTATATTCATCGTGAAATTCAATTATCACTTTGGAACAAATTAAACTCTATATATATACTTTCTCACTCATTAAATACCAATATGAATCATAATGCGTAAAACTACTTAATTGATTCGATTATCAAGATTTTAACTAAATATTGTTCATTTAATGCAGGTTTTAACAAAACTGAACAAGTAGGCAGGGTCCGCCTTCATCTCTGGCTCTGATCAAGAAATCTAACCAAGCAATTCCACCCATGCGGTCCCAAGACCATTTGAGCCCATGCAATCTCAAGACCGTTTGAGCCCATGCGGTCCCAAGACCATATGACCAGCAGAGACTGATTGGAGGCATCACTCAGCCGCAAGGGATCGAGTAGTGCATGAACTCAAGGTCGCGAAGCAGAGTCCTAACCACGGCCGTGGTGGTCCAAAATGGACGTGGTCTTCTTCCATCACCACGACCGTGTGATGCGACCACGATCGTGGTGGATCATCCCCAATGCCTGACTTCATACTTGCCACGCCCATGCAAGGCAACACAGCCGTGTGGCAACTATCTCACCACGACCGTGGTGTCACGCCACGACCATGGCACAATGCCATCAGAGCTCGATTTCACACCCACCACGCCCGTGCCGTGCCATCAGAGCTCGATTTCACACCCACCACGCCCGTGCAAGGCGGCACGGCCGTGGGACAGCAGCTCTACCACGACCGTGGTGCCTAACCATGGTCGTGGTGCGTCGTCTTCAACCTCCGACCAGCACACAGTTGCAGCTCCAGAGCAAAGTCGTGTAGGGGTGATTCGCGGACCGAATAGGGTCGCCCGGAGGCCGTCGCACCTACTGAAGAAGGGCGGAGAAAGTTTGATAGTTCGGAGGGCCGCTAGATCGATTTACCAAGCAGACCCTCTACTGCTCGTTTGTAGAGCATTGAGCAAAGCAGGACTGATTAGCTCGATTTCGATCCAAGATCGTTTGGCCCCCTTGCGGTTTCAGATCGTTTGGTAAGGAGTGAAGACAGTTTGCTACTGCTGGTCTGTCCAAGACCGTTTGGGAGCATTGACCGAAGCAACGACCGTTTGCTTACAAACGGTTTCCAAATTGTTTGATATCAAACGCTTTACAAATCGTATGGTTGGTGACCTGGAAACCGTTTGCCGATCAAGACCGTTTGGCCTCATATGGTTTCCAGATCGTTTGCACAGGATCGTTTGGAAGGAGCAAACGGTATGTGAGACCATTTGATCTCATGCGGTTTCCAAACCGTTTGCTCAAGACCGTTTGGTCTTATGCGGTTTACAGACCATTTGCCCAGTTTATTCAAGACCGTTTGGTCAGATTCTACATACCGTTTGGGCTATTTTAAGTGAAACCGTTTGGGTAAAAATATCTACAGACCGTTTGGTCTTTTTTAATCCAAGACCGTTTGGGGTCAGTCCGGTGCCTATAAGTAGGACCCCAAGGGGCCTCACTTGAACATCGGTTCCGAGACGCTGAGAGGCTGTCTGAACACAGGTCCGATCCAAATTCAGTCCAATCCGCTCCAGTTTCATTCCACCTACTGCCCGTGTTGCAACCAAGGAGGCTGAGGAGAGAAGGAAGACGGAGTGAGGGAGACTGTTCGGTCTGTCTTGGCAACTCCCGTTCGCGTCCAGATCTGTTCCGACACAACATAGAATGCCGTATCTTCTTCACCGAGCTGTGACTACCTTCTGCACCGAGTTCATGGTGAATTCCTCTCTCTTTCTTACTCTTCTTGTTTCTCACATCATGAGCGAGTAGTTCCTTTTCGCTGGGGTGAAGGGACTAGCCCTGCTGCCCATGCAATCATGTTCTTTTGTTAAACTTTCCATGGCAATGTATATAACTTTTCATTTTGTTATTAATCGTTATGCTCATAGTTTGATTAATTTCTTGCTTTCATCTTGGTTCTTCCTATGTTATGAGAACTTCTTTATGTAGGATTGAATGTCGTTTAACAAGTTGACTCTCAAACTAGAAATCTGAATGGGATTCCTTGAGGTCGTGAGTGTATGATCCGTGAGGGGACGAGCCATCTAGCCTTCGATGACGCTTCTGTGAACCTAACGCCTGTGTAGGGGGTTCACAGCCTTAGTTAGATTTTGTAACTTCTTATTAATCGTCGATGTTTTCTCGTATATTAATCGCCTACTTGTTTATCGATTAATGCGGTTGACTCCCAAACTAGAAATAGAATGGGATTCTTCGAGGTCGTAAGTGTATGATCTGCGAGGGGACGAACCATCTAGCCTTCGGTGATGCTTCTGTGTGCCTAACGCCTGTATAGGGGGCCCACAACCTTCGTTGGATTTCTGTATCTTCGGAGTCGTAAGTAAGTGATCCGGTTGGTGACGAGACATTTGATGCCTAAGGTGATGCTTACGTCAACCTAACGCCCATATGGGGGGTTCTGCAGTAGCTCTATTTGGATTGTTATATCTTGTCTGGATTGTTTGCAATTGAATGTGTTTGCATGAGTAGCGGTGGTGAAACCCGATTACATCCCAGAGATTCCATATCATTGGTCTAAACCCAAATTTAATTCAGCTTTTACTTTCATGCAATTAGTTAAAGTAACCTCAAATCAACCAATCGTTTATAATATTAGCCTTAACTCGAACTAGACTAGACTGACGAAGATTCTTAAAAACGTTGTCCTTTGGGTTCGATCCTAAACTATACTGTAATAAGACGCGTCCGCTTGCGAGTGGTATTATTGCAAATGAGTTTCGGTAAAAACTCGGGAATCTCAACCCCGAATGAATTTGTTTGTGCATTCAAAATACCACGTCATTCTTCTAGATAACATATGAGTTTGCCGCTTTTGCAGACGTGATTCCTTAGTTTGCAACCTCTTGATCAATGTCATGCATAAAAGAGTCATAGTTGGTAGGACAGTAGTCTAGGACATCTAAGACGGTCTGTCTGCCAGCTAGTGAAGATGTCAATCTTAGCCAGTACTCGCACAACGTCACGAGTTGGAATCTGAAGTGTTTCACGGCATCTTCTAATGGCATAGGCTCCTTGTTGATATAAAAATTTGATATAGAGAGATCGTGATGGTAGCATCAACAAAAGCGTTAGTAGCTCACCACTGCAAGTCATTCTTTCGATATCAATATTGTACTTAGCATCCACCGGTAGGGCCTTAATCGTGTTGCTTCTGCTACCATATTGTGTGTTTGCCATGGGTAAATGAATCCAGCATGAAACAGAGGAGGACACAATCATCATGGAAGCGTCCCACTCCAGCGTGAGGAGGACACAATCATCATGGAAGCGTCCCACTCTCAGCGTGAGGAGGACACAATCATCATGGAAGCGTCCCACTCCAGCGTGAGGAGGACACAATCATCATGGAAGCGTCCCACTCCAGCGTGAGGAGGACACAATCTTCATGGAAGCGTCCTACTCCAGCGTGAGCAGGTGTATCAGATGTAGGAGGTTGTCATTGATAGTCGCAGGACTATACTTCCTGCTGATGCCTCTCTGCTTACTCGTCTAACCATATTTTATTTTCCATAGCCCCTCTTCTGTTGTGGCGGCTATTAACGTTGGTAGGGTTGGTGTGGGCATGAGGCAGGACTAAGATCCCAATATGACTCCTTTAGCGGGGAATCCAATCATACTAAGGCTCTTCTCCGGCCGAGAAACGCTTCGAGATCGTTAATCATATAAGAAAGAATCAATCGTAGGTCATTGGTTAGTATGCGTGGATGTATATTATACCAAAAAAAAAATAACAGTCATGTGCATAATAGGTGAGGAAGGAGACGAGTAGTTTGGCATTGGTGCTTAGTATGGTAAATAGTAGATTTCTCTATGTGCAAGTTAGTGTCGAATTATTCCCACTGGTTACCTCAATATACATTTTCTAGAAATTTCCACACAATGCCTTCTTAATCAATTAACTTTAACTTTAATACATTAATTGATTAGATATTATGAAAAAGACTTTTCTTTGTGAATCCTGGAGTCAAAATTCAAAATAATAACTTATTGTCCACCTAAAAGTTATTTAATCTTCCTTTTGTCCCTTTTTGAGTAACTTCTTTGGAGGAGAGAGAAAAGAAAAACCAACATTTAAATCTTTAAGTAATTGTAACACATGATGCCCATACAAAAGAAAATTGTATTTTGAGTCTTGTTTTACTCTTCTCACTTGATTATCCATCAAGAAATTTCATTCATGGTATTTTTTCATTAAGACCCTCAACTATTTCTATTTAAGAAAAACTACATGCGAAGTTTTAAATTACTCTTCAAAATTGGGATGTTACAATTCTACCCACCTTAAATAAATTCCAGCCTCAAAATTTCCCTTAGGCTACTACCCACCTTAGGGTTTTACTTACCTCTTCATTTAATGATAGTTAAGATTTCAAGGTTCATTTGTGTTTACAATTTTGCATAAAACAAATATGTAGCATAAGGCGTACAAATTTATTATGATTATGTGGACATGAATTAACTATTACTTTACTCCTCATCTTCTCAATTTATACTCAGGGTTAAGAAACCAACTCATAACTATACCTAGGGCATTACTTTCTAACACTAGGTGTAGATGAAATCTATTTTAGGTCTTTTGAACTGCCCATCTTTTTGACATCCCCATGTAGGTGTTTATTAGGCACATACCCTACAATGAGAGATCCTATTATGCTACCCTTCACCAACCTAATAGTACACATGTCTCATACCACACATACTATTATGAAGGGGAAAGGTGCACAATAAGTCTAATACTTATGACATCCTTCTACATACCTCACATGGTGTTCACCAACTATTAAGATAAGAGCGGATATGACACTAGCTAAGATTAGGTCAATACCTAAGATCTAAACTAGATATACATATATCCCTAATATATATTTATTATCTAGGGTAAAACTCGTATTATTTTAGGGTTTGTACTCTTCATTTGAGTCCTTTCCTATACCTTAATCTCATATCTTCATTCTAGGGTGACTACGTGAATGATAATTTCCTAGTGGCCATTTACCAAATTGTTTTGATACCATATTGTAACAACCCACTTTTCATCACATGTATAAATCCTTGAGCAAAAGCACTTTACTCAAGGGGTGTCATAAGGTGCTATGCTTTGCAATTTAAAGTAAATAAAATTCTATGCATTAATTGAAATCAGATTCATACATAGCTTTGGAAAATAAAGATGTACATCAAGTTCATCTAATATACTTTTATTACAAGATTATAAATAATTTAAAAGATACCTAAACTTTAGATCGGCTTGGTAAAAGGTACCCCACTAGGTCTTTTCTTCTTGACTATTCCTCGAGCTATTCTTTACATGTCAAAAAAGCTTCTTCCTCGTAAGCTTGCTCCTTACCTGCAGGCATCGCGCCCCCATCCATGCATAAAACCAATGGTAAGTCGAATCAAACATATTATAATTTAAAGAAAGCATGTAAATTGAAAATAAACTTTGAACATTGAACATTAAAAAAGGGACACGATTGCTTTTAAATTACTTCTTTTATCTTGATTTGTATAAGAATTCTCAGGTTTTGCACCAAAGTGACTCTTCTCTAATGCACTAAAGTGCCTCTTGGATTTCACCAAAGTGCCTCTTGGGTTGCAACAAAGTGCCTCTTCTCTTATGCACATAAGTTCCTCTTAGATTACATCAAAGTGCCTCTTAGTTTTTCTCCGAGGATCCTCTTGGTGAAGATCTTAAATAAGTTATCTTTTAACATTATCTTTCTCTTAAAACTCATAAAACTCTTAAATTTCTCTTAAATCTTAATATTGACTTTTCTCTTAAGGTGCATGAAGATGATACAATAATATGGATAGTAAAATATTACATTCAATTCATCATAAATTCATTGACTTTAAACAATTGAAATAGATAACACGTTCATAGCATTCATTACACACATATATAAAATCAACAATAACTATGTTCAATTAGTATGGACTGCTTACCTTGCACTTAGAGGAGATATGATCTTCCTTCTTAGATTGAGTAAACCCTAATCACGTCCTTGGGGTTTGAAAACCCTAAACACCCTATTCATAACATTCAATATATCAATTTATATTCCATTCATCACCTAAAACACTATTTTTTTTAAACATATGGATTATTAATCATGAATTAGATTCCAAGATTCTCTTTTTATCCAAGAAGGTCACATATTAACTATTAATATCATTTAAACAAGTGATGGCCATTAAATTAATGAAACTAGGGTTTTTATGCATTAGATCATATTAAATTAAGCATCATTATGCATGTTTGGAATTAGGAGTCGAATGAGCACTTGAACTCAATTTTTTTGGATTCATTACATTTTTGACCAATTTTTTATAAAGCATATCGTCATTGAACCTTCCTGGGAATTAATATAATTTTTTGAAAATTAACTAATACTGGCCAATCATAGGTCGCCACCTCAACAGCTGGCTGAGCCATCTCCTGTTCCACGGGGTCGGCCTGAGCCAATGGGATCAATTCACAAAGGCCTCTGAGCCAGTGTGGCGGCTCATTTAGATAGCTAAAAACAAAAGAAAGTGACAGAAAAACACCCTTACCTCAGAGAAAAGAAGTGTAGGGTAGGGAAGTACTTTCCTGCCCTAGTTGTCTTTAACCTCGGGCCTTCTTCTCTTATGCCCAGCTCCCTCAAGCAAGTTAACATGAGGGATGACTTCAGGATTCTAACTCCTCAGGTGGAAAGTGAGGGCACTAGAACCTTCGCCTCCTCGGACTGAACTCACCAACGACCTCAATTGGCCAGTTGTGTGCTGGAGCAAGGAGAACGGAGAGGGGGATCTCGAGCAAGCTATGGAGAGAAATAAAGATGGCAAGGAAGGGCTAGAAGGAAAAATTGAACACTGGGAAAGGAATCTGGAGTTTAGTAGTGTCTCGTTAAAGTATTGGTGATCTCGCATGGGATATCTACCTCTTATATATCCCTTAGATATGGAGGTGGGTCGCGAGCAGTCTGAGCATTAGGGGATTCTTTCATAGACTTCCAAAGGGGGTGAAACTAATGCCATTTTAGTGTGAAAACTCCTCATGAATCTATTGAAGGAACTTTTAGATGTGTACATGTACTAGGATTTGAGGAAATTGAAATTGGAAATCCATTAGTATTATTCCTGATTTTTTTTAATCTGTCTCAAGCTACAAGATGATGGGTCACCGTCAGATCTAAATCGGACGACTAGGAGTCCGTGTTACAAAAACAAAGGTCGGGTCCTAAATTTCTGTTCTTATTAAAGCCATGACATTTAATGTATTTTCCTATTTCTTCTCACTTTATGAAAACTTCTTAAATTAATATCTCTCACTCTCCTTTTGTTCTCAAATTTTAAATCAAGGCTCTTAATGACTTTATCTAAGTGTGGAAAGATTTATGGACAAAATATGAAATTTAGTTATCCTTTTCTTGCCTCTTAAATAATTGATTTATGTGATTTATTTAAGACATTGATCAACTTCTTTTTCCAACCAAACTTTACAAGCAATAATATTAAAGTGTATATTTATCTTGGGTGCAAGTTAGGGTCGAATTATTCCCACTGGTTACCTCAATATACCTATTCTAGAAATTTGCATGCAATTCCTTCTTAATCAATAAACTTTAACTTTAATGCATTACTTGATTAGATATTGTGAAAAAGACTTTCCTTTGCGAACCCTAGAGAAAAAATTCGAGATAATAACTTATTGTCCACTCAAAAGTTATTTCAACTTCCTTTTGTTCCTTTTTGAGTAACTCCTTTAAAGGAGAGAGAAATGGAAAATTCACATTTATATCTTTAAGTTAATTCTAACACATGATGCTCATAAGATGTATTTTGAGTGCTATTTTACTATTATCAATTCATTATCTTTAAAGAAATTTCATTCTTGGTTTTTTTGCATTAAGACCCTAAACAATATTTAAGAAAAACTACATCCTAAGTTTTAAATTACTTTTAAAAATTGGGATGTTACATGGGTATTGAGGAGGTCATTGGTCAAGCAAAGTGGAGGGGATATTTCTATTAGGTTGATCAAATGTCAATTCATATATCTCCTTCCCTATTGCAGCCACTTCTTCCACTTTATCTCTATTTTTCCTTTGGCATTGACATCTAGACCACATGTCAAAGTCATGTCATGAAATTCTTCTTGAGTCAGGAGTCTTAGGCAATTTTCAAATTTTGAATTAAGTCCTTGTATTAGTTTCAAACTAGCAAAATAATTACAAATATGTTTTTCAAAACTAATTCATCTTCTACATTTGATAATGTGCATTGTGATATTTGGAATCCAACACCAATTGATTTTCTTAGTAACTTTTGTATTTTGTGATTTTGTTGATGAATATTCAAGGTATACCTTTATATACTTAATGAATAATCGCTCAAAATTCACTTCAATGTACTCCAGTTTACCAATTGGGTTTATATCCAATATCATAAGTGTATCAAGACTTTTAGATATAATAATGTACGTGACTCTACTTAATCAACATGAACTCAATATTATAGGACAATGGCACTCAATGGAAGGCTTGTTGCTAACACTCATTATCAAAATAGTGCGGCAGAGAGGAAACATCTTCACTTTCTTGATACAAATAGATCCTTTCTTTTTTATTCTTCCACACCTCAATCATATTGGAATAGGTTGTTTTTAGATGTACATGTAATCTATAAGATTCCTACTCCTCTTTTGAGTGGCATGTCTTCCTTTTAGAGATTTTTTTCTCTAACTCCATGTTTCTCTTTTTTGAGAGTTTTTGAGACCACAATGTTTGTCCTTTTTCTTTGACACGAGAGGGACAAATTGTCACCTGAGTCACTTTGTTGTGTATTTGTTGGATATACTCCAGACCACAAGGGATGTCACTATTATAAACATCCTACCAGACGTATGTTTACATCCAAACATGTCTCATTCATTAAAGACACTCCTTATTTTTCTCCTAAGTCTCATGATTTTATTTCTATGCACAAATGGTCTTCTTCAAACACCTCCTAATGGCATTCCTTTCTTATTTAGTTTACATGGCTTTATGTGTGAATGAGTACTAGACACACATGAAAGGTTCACAACGACAAGTTAGGATATATATTGGAACTTGT
Source organism: Alisma plantago-aquatica (assembly GCA_963693085.1). Lineage (NCBI taxonomy): Eukaryota > Viridiplantae > Streptophyta > Magnoliopsida > Alismatales > Alismataceae > Alisma > Alisma plantago-aquatica. The sequence goes on along the minus strand of OY856409.1, from coordinate 1,923,954,210 downwards.
TGACGTGTTCCCACCTAATGACACTCACTCTTCAAAGAGACCTTTTCATATTGATAATCATGTTGTTGATACCAAGCACACAAAGCTCCTTATTAGTCCCACTCTTACATATACTTTCTCTCATAGGAACACTACACACATTAGATGAGACACACAAAGGTATGGATATGAAAATGATAGTGAAACTTCTAATCATATGAGTGGTGAGTGACTGCTTTATATGCAAAAGGTGAGACATATACCTATTAGAAAGCATCAAGTAATCCTAATTGGAAACATGCCATGGCTTAGGAGTTTCAAGCTTATGAGCATATGGTACATGGAAGGTTGTTCTTGTATCCTCCTCAATGCAACCAATTATATAAAATCAAGCGGTGTCCAAGCTGAAGCATTTGATAAATACACTTGTTTCTTAGGGTTTCCACAAGAGCATGGCATAGATTATGATGAAACTTTGCCAGTATTGTTCACATGATGACAATTTATTCTCTTTTAGTTGTTACAGATTCTTGTAGGTGACTCATTTCATGTAGATGTAAAGAATGTTTTTCTACATGGTGAGCCCATAGAGATGGTATACATGCAAACTCCACTAGGTTAAACAATGCCTCTAGGACATGTCGATAATCTTCAAAGAGTCTTATATGGGATTAGCAAGCTCATAGATCCTACTTTTAGTGCTTTCATCAAGCTATCAAAAATACATGCATGTTATATACAGAGTAATCATTACTACTAAATGTTTGTTAGGACATTAACAAGAGGATACATTATTCTACTTCTCAATGTTGATGATATGATCATCACTACAGATGAAACTATTGTATAACTAAGGTGCAAAAGTTCTTAGCAAGCCATTTTCAAATGAAATATCTAAGAGGTCTTCACTATTTCTTGGGTCTTGAGAATTAAGAAAATCATTATGGTATTCTTATGTATCAATAAAAGTATGCATCTAAACTTTTGGGGAAACCATTTCAGATAATAGGAAAGTTGAGACACCAGTATTGGTGCATGGAAAGCTCACTCCTAATGATGGGACACCTCCAGAGGATACTATTAAATGCAAGAAATTGGTTGGTCAACTCCTCTGCCTAATAATCACTTGACCTTATATTTCTTATGTGGTGAACATTATTAGTCATCTCATGAGTGCTTCTTGTTTATCTCATTATTCTTCAATTTTGTGAATTGTTCATATTATCAAAGGGATGATACAAAGGTCATTTATGATGTGTCGGACTTCATATCTCACTCTTAGAGTAAATTCATATGCAAATTAGGCAGGATTCCCAACCATTAGTCACTCCAATATGGATTTCTATTTGTTTCTAGAACCATCACGAATTTTATGGTATAGTAAGAAACAAGATGTCACTATAATATCTAGTTGTGAAGCAAGATATAGAGCTATTTCTAGACCAATAGATGAGATCATCAACTGGAGATGGTTTCTTTCCTTCATGGGTGTTGTTATGAATAAATTACTCCACTCTTTTTTTATAATAAAAGTGTCATTTACATAGTGACATATCTAATGTTTCAAGATAGAACAAAGTACAATAAAGTATATTATCTCTTCATACAAGAAAAATTTCAGGCTGGTGGTATCTGTTTACCTCATATATCTTTGATAGATAAAATTGTTGATGTTAATATAAAGTACCATCTGTCGCGTAGACATAAGCTTCTCATTTCCAAACTCAATGGCTTTGATCCATCTTGAGTTTGAGAGGTGTGTTAGTTTCCATTTTTGTAGAGTGTCAATATTAAGTTATTATCAATTAATATTGATAGAGTGGCAGTTTCTTTTAGACATTCATTGTATTTATTATTCTCCTCATGTCTTTTAGTATTTCTTTATCCCCTCTCATATAATTTTATAAAGAGGGTATCCTCCCCTATAAATAGGGGCATACTCCTTATATCATATATACAGTGAAATGTACTTGTCTTCAAACTTCCAAATTTGAATATATATATATATATATAAAATATGGCATCAGACAAGAAACGGAAACAAAAAATTTGTCTGCCATATTCCCCATAAATAGAAGATCTCATAAACAACTATGTAATGGGAAGGATGGTTTAATGAGTTCATACATCATCTTGAAGCAAGTCCAATGACTATTCCTCATTGTAGTAGTGCAACTCTCTCTTAGTTGCACTCATACGGTGTCTGTAGAAGATCCTGATTTCCACCATAGACAGTAGGTTGATGTTGTCCTCCTAGAAGGAAAGGTGTGCACACCTCTATGGTAGTCGACATAGACTACTTAGAACCCCTGTCATTCTACTAGAACAGATAGGAAGGAGTTGTCCATGTCGTTCATGTACTAGTCACCGACTTGCTCTCCCATGATTGTTCTCCCTTACTATTCCTCCCTTCATCGGGTAGGACTTGGTTGGGCTATCTATTGCTTACCATAACCAGAGAGGACAACAATTTTTAGAGGTAACTGAGTTGTTGTTTTTGTGTCTTTGAAGCCCCTAGTACCCCTCTATTTATAGGGGGTTTAGGGTCAGGGTTCCCAATCTATGTGGGAGTGGAAGGGACTAGAATTTCATAAAAAATTTCAACCTACGATAGGAAAAATGGTCAACATTCTAGACGAATTGATTAGTAAGAATACGTTTTGATCAATTCACCCAGTGAACCAATCATTTTTTCATGTTCCTAATTGCAATTATATTGGCAATTCTAATCCAAGTAATGCACAACATGACCTCAGCACTAATCCTTGATGTAATTGAATTGCTTCATGAACTAGGTGTCTCTCTCAACAAAACAGTTGGCTGGCAATATGGAGCCGGTCAGTTCACTAGTTGAATCAATCGATTTGTACCCTAGTTCATGGAGAACTCAGCAAATGCAATTTTCAATCATCCTGGCACTGCAACTGGTCAGTTCAACACTTGAACCAGTCAGTTGGGGGTTTAGTTAGTTGATTTGTTGCTAAAATTGAATACCTAAACACTTTAGCAATCAATTTAATTATCATTCATGATTAAACTCCTCTTCAAGATGTATCCTATGTGTGTGATCCATAGGTTCCCATGTTTGTTGGCAGAGAATGTCCATAACCTATTTATGATATCACAAGCAAAGAGAGATGCCTAGTCACACATCATTGCTACCAAAATAATCAGGAAAGTGCCCACAAGGATGTAGCTCATTGGTGATCAGACTGTGAACACATGCAGAGGTCTCAGGTTTGAATCCTCATGGGGACAAATAAACTAGGATTTATATATGACATGGTTTTTGCCAGAATTGATGTGTTACACACTTGGTTTACCATACTCCTATGTTGGGCCTCCATAAGTTAATGAGGGGTCAGGGAGAGGAAGTCTCCTTGATGACTCAAATTATCAGAAAATTTGGAGAACAACTTCAACCTACGATTTGTGTCAGGTGTTATAGTGATTGTCTAATTCCATTGCCTTTGATATCTCAAATGAACTTGAGGCATGGAATTGTCATCCTCTCAATGTTCATTCCATCTTCCTTGATCCAAAGAAAACTGTCTGAGATATATGTGACCTCAATATCATATATTTTTTCACATGTGCATGTGTGTGCACTTTTTTAGTGTCTCTTATCAAGTGGCATGGAAATCAAACTCTAGTAGGAGGGACAAATCCCATCTTCATCACTCACACTCACCCCTGTGTGTCATAGTGGATCCAATCATCACCATTATGGAAACCGTTATTCAGGATCATGGTGGATGATGTTAAAATGCACCGAATGACATGTGATGAGTGTAGTAATTTTAGGTCTATGAACCACAATCACCACCTTCTCTATGAGAAATGAGTATGACCACCTATTATGGTTTTCATGTGTCACTTTCAAGGTGGGTCTATATGATACATTATTCTCCAACAAGTATCTATGCGCTTGGTTTGATATCTCATATCATGGCTAATGAGATTCTATCATCAACCAACACACACTCTAGTCTCAAGTGTTACTATTGTCTATTAGCATTCCATAGTAACATCTGACTAGGGACATAATAAGAATGTACATACTTTTAACATCCAAATGATTCCATTATTCAAGTCGCATACTTGAAGACATTCGTTATTGAGTAATATCATTCTTTAGACATTTATTATGTTCCTCATTATCTCATAACCGAGTAAAACAAAATGAATTGGAAGCTGACCTTTATTACTAATCAAATCCTTTTATATTATATACCATCATAGCCATCATATGATTGGCTCTTTGGGCATACATGCCAACGGACTTCCACTTGTACTTAGATCCAATCACCCACGAATTTATTCTTAGTGATCTAAACATGTTCATAATGATTCTGCTGTTCAAGTTCTAATCCAGCAGGTTTAGTTACACTTTTGCCTTTAGTTTGTATATTGCATGTTTCTCATATCTTCATTGTACGACATTCTTATGAGATGGAACTGCCGTAATATGTTATCTGATATTCCTTGCCCAACCAGTTGTTCCATTGTCATCACAGTATCTCTACTATGTCATCAATGGTTGGAACATCTTTAAGCTCATCCGTATGAACTTCCAGATCCATATAGTATCCATTCATGTGTTCATAACACTAGGGTACTCGACTTCCATTGTAGAATTTAAATAATGGTCTATTGTTTAGAACCCTTCCAACTCACAACTCTTTTCTTAAAATTAAAAGCCATTCTATATTGCGGTCACTTTCTGTCATTTTGGAAGCTTGCATTGGTGTAACCCCTTACACCCAACTCTTTCTTGTTGCCATAATCTAGCAACTTATCCTTAGTGATTCTCAAGTAATAATGGATGTCTTTTAATGACATTCTAATGACCTTCATTGTAATCTAACTAATATCATCTTGTCATGTCCATTACATACAAGACTATGGGATGAGGACATTATATAGCATACATGATAGATCCAATTGCTGGTGAATATGACATCTTTCTCATGTATTTTTGTTCTTTATAAGAATCATAACACAGGGTTCTTGAGAGACTAATCCCATGAATCATGGTCAGATTCTCTCCCATTGAATCCTTCATGCTGAGATGTTTCAGCACCTTGCTATTATATATGCTCATTTTAGGTTATGAAACTTTTCCAGAACTATCTCTATAGATCTCAATTCCTATCACATAGGATGTTTCACCTAGCTGAAGGTGTTTTCTGTGCCATGTCTCAATATTTTTAGTATTGATATTTCATTCCTCATCAATATGTGGAATATTTATATATTTCTCCCATTAAATCTTTTGTAATCACAAATTTCATCTTTTGACTTGATTCAAGTCAAAGTCTTTGACTATCTTTCCAAATCAAAGATTCTAGTTCTAAGATGCTTGTTTCAATCTCTAGATTGAAGATTGTAGCTTAAGACTTTATTTTCATTAATAGAGTTATAAAACCTTCAGGTTGTGTCAAATATACATCCTATTATTTATTCCTATTAAGGAATGTGGTTTTCAGCTTCATATGCCAAATCACATAGTCTCAACAAGCTGCAGTAACAAGCATGTTCATTGGTAAAGAGATTTCATCATGTTCAACATTTTGAACCGGTTTGAAAAATCTTTCATCCAAACTATCCTTTCATGTTATCCATGTTGATCTTCCTTATGGTAAAGCTAATTTCACCTTTTGAGTTTTATCCCTCTATGTGGCACCACCAAGGTCATATCTTGTTGGTGTTTATGAATTCCATTCTGGGTGTAATGGACTCAAGCCATTTCTTAGAATTTGGTCCCTCAATAGTTCTTAGTTGATTGTTGGCTCATCATCTTATGACCAACTCATAACTTACCAGAGTTATAATATTCCCAATCTTTTAATCTCAGACATGTTCTACCAGAACTATTAGTTTTGTGTGTTACATAAAGAACTTGAGATTCCGCAACAATTTTTTATTCTCTTTGCTCTCATTGTGCCACCTATGGTTCAAATATTTAATTTGTTGAATTTGAACTTTTTGAGTTATACTTTACTCCCACTGATTCCAATGGAGCTCAGTCATCTAGTAACAAACACTTCTATTATTAGTCTGAGGTGAGTAGTGTTCAACAAATTATGATTTGTGGATAAACCTTTTTCCAAGAAACTACTTTCTTCATATAGGTTTCAATCCTTAAGACATATCGGGACATTCCCATATCATATCTCATATGATGTCTTTAAAACCATTAGGACGGTACATTGTTTTAATGTAAAGAATGTTTCTAAAGGAAGTTAAAAGATTAGATTAAATGATAATCATATCATGACTTGTCAGCATGTGATTCTTTCATTCTAATACATCATCATATTCATGTGGACTTAACTGTGATGCACTATCACTTTCTCTCCAGAACGACCTCAAGCTATTTCTATAAAGTATTTACACATTTTATCATATCAAAGTATCTTAATACCTTTAACAAAGTTGTATACTTCATATGTGTAATCTTCTTGAACATTTCTAGAGATTTATATTTTACTGAGTACATATCACCATATTATCAGTAAATATAATGAAGTTCAAATAATTGTCTGTAGCATTTATTCCAAAGGTCTTTGCACATCATTATGTACATGTCCTTGTAGAATTCTTATTCTCCCACTACACCTAGTAGGAGGTTGTTTGTCATGTTGCTCATATATAAGACTTGCATATCTCTTATTGATTCAATAACCAAAAGAGTCTAGAAAAACATTAATATGAATTCTAGATATGCATTTCTTATATGTGTGCTCTAGATGACAAAGCTATAGGTGTTATCTAATTACTATCCTTTGGTATTTACACTATGAACATTTATCTTTATATCCTAAATATCATAAGATATTCAGATATTGACACACAAGATCATATCTTTGAAATAGAACATTAACTATTTAATTTATAACATCCTTATCATTACAAGATGCTGAAAATAAAATATTTCTTTTATTGGCATAATAAAATAGTAGTTCATATAACTCCATTACATGTCCATTGGGATAAGATAAAATTAAAATTTAGACTGTAGTTTCAGCAACTCTTACTTTTGCAGTCCATCATTGCCCTACTGTAAAGGTCTACTTCTTGTCAGATCATGCATATCAAGCATATGTCAAATCTACATGTAGTATCACATATTGTGATGAAGAGGTAATTTAGAATTATCTTATAATGTGTATATCTAAAGTGCAGATATCTATCTCCTCCTTCTTCTTATTTAGTTCCTCCAGATAGAGGGGGAAATTCCTCTTCCAATGTCTAGCTTGGTGAGAGTGGTGACACTTGCCTCCCTTCTGTACTCCTCTTGTTGCCTTGAGTGTTGAAGACTTAGGCTTCTAGCCAGCTTTACAAATCTTTTTAGCCTTTCCTTTACCTTTGGACTTTCCCTTTGTCTTCTTGATCATCGTCACAGACTTGGGCTTATCTTTCTCCATTTGTTCCTCATCTATTATCAACATGCCAAGTAACTCTGTCAATGGCTTGTCAAAGTCATACATGTTGTAGTTCATGACAAACTAAGTGTAAAATTCTGGCAGAGACTACAGAATTACATCAGTAGACAACTCTTGACCCAAGGGGAATCCCAATCTAGAAAGGTTCTCCACATACCCAATGAGCTTGAGCACATGAGGATCTATTGATCTTCTTATACCATGTTACATTTAAATAGTGTCTTAGAGACATCATATCTCTCATGTCTTGCATGATCTTGGAACATGTTCTTAAGATGTGTGACAATCTCAATAACATCCATGTTCTCATGTTTCCTTTGCAACTCATACTTCATGGAGTACAACATCAGGCACTTGACATCAAAGACATCTTCTGTAACACCCAGATTTCCATAACACATGAGAGGGAGCAATATTTTTATTCATCTGGGAGTGTCACAAACATGATAGTCATTGCAATTAAAGCAAATGAAACACTTTGCACTGACTAAAATTGATTCATACATGGTCTTTGATAATAGGAAAACTACTACTCATCTAATATACTCTAGGTAAAAAGACTATGCATAATAAGAGATCTCTAAACTCTGGATCGTCTCAGCAGATGGAACCCTACTAGGCAAGCTTGAAAATCTCCTGGACCTTTACTTGTTCCTTTGATCCTCAGCTGCTCCAAATTCTGCGGACATCGCATCCCCAACCATGCATTGGGAAAAATATTCGTTAGAGTAAGTGGCATGAGTATTCTAACATACACATTACTTGAAGAAATAAGATACTGTAAAATATTCTTAACCATTATATATTGAGAACTAGCATTAAAAACTTTACAAAATCTGAAACATAAATATCTCTTCTTACTTTAACTTAGTTCTTATCTTTTTACTTATGTTTCTTTGGAGACATGTTCTTTGGTACTTAGGTCTCACGACATGCACTAAAGTGCCTAGGTCACATAACCTGCACTTTAGGCCTGGGTTATGTCTCTGAAATTGGCCTGCACTCTGGTACCTGGGCCACATGACTTGCACAAAGGGCCTGAGTCATGTCTCTCTTATCATAATCTTAATCTCTTTCATTATACTTATAAATGAGATTCTGTACGTTCTCTGAACTAAGGCATCTTTTATTTATGACTTTTATCTAACTGTGGCCACCGTTATACAATAAGTCCTATGTGACACTGAAGTGTCCTCTATGGTGCAACGCACCCTCTGTTAGCACAATGTACCCTCTATTGACACTGAAGTGTCCTCTATGGTGCAACGCACCCTCTGTTGGCATAGCGTGCCCTCTGAAATTGAGTAAACACTCCTCTGAATGGGCAACAGATGCCTCTGAATCATCCCCAGACTCTCTAAATGAGGACTTATCAGATAATGTGTTAAGTGAAGGTTTTGAATTAATTATCTTAAGTTTAAACTTATGAAATTCTGAATCTAATCTTATCTGAAACTAGATATTGATTATTGAACATTACCGAACTATGACTCTGAATCTCTGCTCTTAAATTATGAACTGAACCTATATATGAATGTGAATATATGTCTCAATTACTACATAATTGAGACTGGGTCTAAAACCCTTGTCATGTATCTTTATTTAGTATATGGCAACTCACACACTGAGTAATCTAAGTCTGAATCTAAATGTGATGTCTTTGCTATCTAAATACATTTAATTTGAAACTATGATTTATTAGAATGATCTCATTGATAATAATTATATGACAACTGAGTCTAGAGGCTTAGGAAAAAGGATCTGAATTACATATAGAAACACTAAGCATACAAAGTACCTTAAGTCAAGCTTATGAAAGTAGTTTAAGTACAAAATATCTAAAAACATAAATTCGGACAAGATGATTTAACCTTTATAAGATCTTATTAAATCTGATTTTACCCTGAATCTTAATATTTACATAAGAGCCTACACCTTACAACTTAAATCTTAAAATAACAATCTTATATAATCTTACCTTGAAACTTAATCATAACTTGATGCATCATAATCTTATATCTATCATCATAAACTCAAATTACGATACACTCTAATAGGGACCTTATATTGAAAATATATCAAGTCTTAATACATTCAAATCTTACTTTGTACTTCACTTGTAGATGTTGCTCATTCTATAAAATTTGATTAACTCCCAAGTTCTTAGATCTTTATATATATAAGAAATCTTGATAACATGTTTCTACTTGAAATCTTGATACGAAATTATATGTATAAAAGTGAGGAACCCGATTAGTATGTTCATACTTAAAATCTTAACACATGGTTATATCTTATTACCATGGATGTATGTCAGTCTTAACTTGTATTTCTTGTCTTGTGGTCTTGAAAATTTATACAGAAAAACATTAATAAACATGAGAGTAATTTACCCTTCTATCCTTGTTAGTCCATTACCATCTCATGATAGATCTCTAATAAATACATTGAGCATATGAAATATCATGATCATAAAGTATAGAAAGTCTTGCCTACATATCTGATTAAAACATTGAACATGAAGTTCTCATTTAAGATGTATGTAAATATGCTAGATTTGATAAACTTAAATACTCATGGGCATGAACCACTTACCTCTTGTACTGAGGGTGTCTATAAGGAAGTCCTGATTCCAAGTTCCATAACTTTAATAACCTGCATATCATCGTAGTTCTATTAGTCCAAGTATATTCTCCCTCTTTCTATTTCTAAATCTCAAAGCCCCATCTTCCTAACTTTATATACTAACTTAGGGTTATTATAGACTAAACATAACTTTAATCTAAAATCACCATAGAATCTTGGCATTGAAATTAAGTAAAACCCCTATTATATAGTTATTATAATCTTTATACTCAAATAAGACATAAATCGTCTTATCCACTAATATGAACATATACTTCATATAATGAGAATAAGTTCTCAAATATAGTCACATATTCTAAACTTACTTACTCAATTAGGAAATCAAAGTAGAATACCATCACGCCACTAATATCAGGCCTAATTAGCTATACATATATCACTTATTGTGTAAAGATAATCATCTATTATTCTTACATAATGGCCACTCAGGTCCAAAATTAAATACTAATATAATAACAAAAGAAGCTCCATAAATCTTTAGAAAAGTAATCATACAATGTATTAAGATCATTTATTAAAATATCAGGTCATTGCATAATCCAATCATGAGTGAAATACCCAAAATGCCCTTATTAGGGTTAGCATCAAAATTGAAGTAGAAATATCAAATAAGATAGATCAGGCTTTGGAATCAAACTAGGCATACCAAAATAAGATTACTGTAAATTATTCATAAATTTCTAAAGTCAATTGCTATTTTTAATTGACCAAACATTAAACCATATAGTTTTGAATATACTATATTTAATAAATATCAGATATCAAATCATAATCTAGAAGTATTTTTAAGTGATAGTACTCATTATCAACTTTCTGTAGGTATCTTGTTTGATAAAATCCAAGCCCCCGATCCCAAGAAATAAATTTTGGAAGAATAACTTTATTAAAGCGATGCTAACCATTCAAACTTGATCTGACGGCTAAGAAGGATCAGCGATCCCAACTTCATCCCAGGAAAATTGGGTGGGATCTGTATCTTCTTCACCCGCTGAGAAAGGGGGGTCTTCTACCCTATTTTGATCTTGTCTGTGTCGTCATCTACAGATATCTGATCCATGCATGGAGACAACTAGTGATCCACCAACCTCTTTGAGCGGCTACCCTGTCTAGTGCGCACTGCCTCTGGGCACGGCCAAGCCATGGTTGGAGAGTCTCAGACCTGCAACCCTCATTGCCATAGCCAACATGCTCCCTTTCTTCTTCTTCAATCTCTTTTGCCATTCCATAGTTTTGACCAGAACCCTAGCTACAAATTCGTCCAACCCTCGAGATCTACAAAATTAGGCTTTTATAGCCTTTTTCCCTCCAAATCATGGGCAAGAATCCCCCATTTGGGGGACTCTGTTCGGGTCTGAAGAATAGGGTCGCGGGTCCAGTCCGTGCGGACTAAGTCGCCCAGTTTTTTATATATTTTTTTATATTCTTTTTGGCATAAGTCCAAATTAGATAAATAATTATATAGAGCACCTCAGAACTCTGTTTGATCCCAATTTTTGAGAAAAACTTTCTATTGTCATCTTCTTTACATGAGAAAGATATCGAGTCAAAAAAATGTATAGGCACTTCAAACTTGTCTTATAAATAAATATTGGATGATTACTTATTTAATTATCTTGGCCATTAATTACATCATAATTATCTGAAATTTCTCCCATTATCTTATCTTTTAATTATACATCTGCTTAAAATATTTTGAGCATTTTTTATGAGCACTAAATACTCTATTTCTAATTTGTACTACAAGGACCTATTTGCAAGAACTAATTGGTCCAAATGGTCTAGAATTGGGCTTTAGGCCATATGACCCATTCCTTGTTCTTTGAAAGGGTCAAAGATCTTAATCTTATTTCAAATCATGAAACTAAAGCTTGAATTAATATGATTTCTGAATTGGAGCACTTGCATGACACATGTGATCAATATTGCTTTAGTTACATAACATGATGATCTAAGCTGGGTCTAGGGCTCAAACTGATAAGCGAAGTCATCAAATTATACATTCATCATATTTGTTATTTACAGGAATAATTCACTCATAATCATCTACACCCAACTACAATCATACGCATTTAAGCCATTATGTCGGTATGGGTTGGCCAGATGACTTGTATTATAAATTTTATGAACTTAATTACATACCTAGCTGTGGTTAGGTTCATTAGGTCCCTTGGCACACACTTACTAGAAAACTCTACATTAATGACTTACATTAGTTATGAAATTGAGGATGTTACAATTCTACCCACCTTAAATAAATTTTGTCCTCAAAATTTCACTAGGCTACTACCCACCTTAGGGTTCTTCTTACCTCTTCATTTATTGATAATTAACATATTAAGATATAGTTATGTTCAAATTATTGTATGCAAAGATATGTGTAATGTATTTTCATAAAATATTTATGTGAGCATTATCTATTATGTTGTTCTATTGCTCAACTCATACTTAGAGTTTATGAAACTAAACTTGGCTCTATACTTAGGACATATACCTCAACATTTTCATGACTTTCTAACATTAGGTGTACATGATTGCCAAATTTTAGGTTCTTTAGGTAACTTTTACATTCCTAAATATGTGGTGATCATACACATACCCAGAGATGTGGGATCCTGACATACTACCTCTCACTAAGATACTAATACATGTGTCCCATACCACATGCATTAGTAAGAAAGGAGATATGCATCAAAGCCTAATGCTTATGACATCCCTCTTCCATTCTCAGTTGGCTGGCCATAATCATTGAGAATGGAGAGGCTATCTCATTAGCTAGGTTTAGGTTGATACTTTAGATCTAAACTAGGTTGACTTCTATCTCTAAGATATCTATTTATTCTGAGGTTAAGACTCTTAATCACTCTAGGTTATGGTATTCCTTTTTAGATTTTTATCCCTAAACCCTAACCTTACCTCTTCACTCTAGGGTGACTATAAGAATCATGTTTTCCTATTGGCCATTTACCAAATTGTTCTGATACCATATTGTAACACCCAAATTTTCTTAACACATGAGTGAAAGCAATAATTTTGTTTTCATCTGGGAGTGTCACAAACATGATTGTTATTGCAATTAAAGAAAATGAAAACTTTGCACTGAGTAAAATTGATACATACAAAGTCCTCAATAATAGGAAGTCCTTGATAATAGAAAAACTACAACTCATCTAATACACACTGGTAACAAGACTATGCATAATAAGAGATGTCTAAACTCTAGACCGTATCAGTAGATGGTGCCCCACTAGGCAAGCTTGAAAATATCCTAGACCTTTACTTGTTCCTTTGATCCTCAGCTACTCCAAATCCCGTAGACATCGTTCCCCCATCCATGCATTGGGAAAAATAGTCATTATAGTAAGTGGCATGAGTATTCTAACATACACATTACTTGAAGAAATAAGATATTGCAAAATATTCTTAAACATTATTTACTGAGAACTAACATTAAGAACTTTACAAAATCTAAAACTTAAATATCTCTTCTTATTATAACTTAGTTCTTATGTTTTTACTAATCTTTCTCTGGAGACTTGTACTCTAGTATTTGGGTCTCACGACATGCACTAAAGTGCCTAGGTCACATAATGTGCACTTTGGGCCTGGGTTATGTCTCTGAATTGGCATGCACTCTGGTACCTGGGCCACAAGACTTGCACAATGGGCATGAGTCATGTCTCTCTTATATTAATCTCTTTCATTTTACTTATAAATGAGATTATGTACATTCTTTGAACTAAGGAATCTTTTATTTAAGAATTTTATCTGATTGTGGCCACTATTATACAATAAGTCCTCCTCTGTGACACTAAAGTGTCCTCTATGGTGCAACACACCCTGTCTTGGCACAATGTGCCCTCTATTGACACCGAAGTGTCCTCTATGGTGCAACACACCCTTTGTTGGCACAACCTGTGTAACACCCCTGACGTGGGTTAAGCCTTAACCCTAGATGTTTTGCATAATAAAGTTGATTATATGCTTTCTCTTATCTTTTGAAAAGTAATTAAGGCTCAAGAGGAACTTATGTTTCAAATTTAGTCCTTTTTGAATAATGTTGAAACAATGTTTTGCCTATTTTGGACTAAAGTGCAAATTACCCAAGTTGAGGGGTTAATCTGAACATGTTACATGATAAAATGTTCCTCAAGTGTTGAGGCATCATAAGAATGAGAATGATGCTGAGGTATGGCTTCCAAAAGCCTGAGTACTAAGAAAGAGCTTGTTGAGCAATGTTTGTGCATTAAACCCTATTTTTGGTGAAATATGCAATTTACCCAAAATCAGGGGTTCAATATGCAAAATGTCACTTCCAGAGAGTTCCTAATGTTTCTTGTTATCAATTAGAGACAATAAAATCAGAGGGACGTCTCATTTGAATATCTTTGGAAGAGAGAGAATCTTGATATTAAAATAATCAAGATTTAAGCATAATTGAAACCCTAATTCAATTTAAGGAAAAAATAAATGTATTAATGGGAGTGCCCTTCAACAAAAATGTGATGGTTAAATTTATATAAGCATGGATGTCCTTTTGCCTTGAAATGGCACGAAAATATCTAAAGTGAGTGGATAGCCCACTCACATTTGTTAAAGAAAAAGTAATATCTACTAACTTTTGGATATTATTATTAAAAAGATTAAGGTGCTTAATTTGTTTTCCTTTAATTCATGGATAAAGATGAGGAATTTGAAGGGGATGATGATGACTTCGTATGCAAGGAATTCAGGAGGATAAGTGGCACCAATTTAGGGAATTGAATGATTTTTATAATACATTCTCTCTCTTGAAATTCCCTTATATACACTCCATTCTTCAACCAAATGAAAGGATTTTTCGACTTTTCTTTATTTCCTTACTTTTAATGAACAAAAGGGAGCTTAGGGGAAATAGGAGGACTAACCCCAACCTGTAGGTAAGCTCCTTCATCATCTTCAACCTTGATTTCATGGTGGAAATCGAAATTCAGTGCTTGATTTCTTCATTTATCCCTTCAATCTTCAACCCTAGCCATTATTTTCACTCAAAGACTTGAGGACAAGATTTGGATAGTTGAAGGAGTTACTTTCACCATTTAAGATGTGGAGTTTGAAGCTTTGAAGATTCTTTGGAGGGGGGTTCTATAACTTGAACCCTTAAA
This sequence comes from Alisma plantago-aquatica, assembly GCA_963693085.1. Taxonomy (NCBI): domain Eukaryota; kingdom Viridiplantae; phylum Streptophyta; class Magnoliopsida; order Alismatales; family Alismataceae; genus Alisma; species Alisma plantago-aquatica. Next base: position 1,923,938,996 of record OY856409.1, on the reverse strand, counting down.
TGCTATTATTGCATTCAATTTCTCAATTCATGTTGATCATTTTGTTCTTCTTGAAATTCCTTTGGAAAATTAATGGAATCACCACAAAGATCAAAGAAAATTTCATGGGCTTGAATCTTGAAGATGATGATGTCATCTTAAACACACACCTCACCAAAAATCTAGTGCAAACGGTTTCTATGACTTGAGACCAAACGGTCTCAAGATCGTTTGAAACCAAACAGTCTTAAGACCGTTTGGATCAAATGGTCTCAGACCATTTGGGGTTCAATTGCTAAAGTTTTTGGATGTTGATCCATTATTTTCAATTGATTTGATCTAAAAGGTTCCAAGTTTGGATGGTCCACCAATTGCAAACCCTAATCGATTGAATGGGTTGAAACCCTAATTGAATTAATTCAATTTCATGTTGATTGAGCAAATGGTTTCAAACCGTTTAAGGATCAAGGTTTCAAGACCGTTTGAGAGTGTTGACCATTTGATGATGGTTGACCGTTTGAGATGAAATGGTTTCAAACCATTTGTGAAGGAAACGGTCTTCAAGACCGTTTGAAAGGAAACAGTTTCAAAACCGTTTAAGGGGATATGGATCAAGACCGTTTGAATGTCATGATCAAAATCGAATGGAGGTCCAATTGGTCCAAAACCCAATGAAGAATTAGATGGTATGGAACTAATTGAAGGTTTGATTGTTCAAAACCAATTGAGGCCTATTTTATCAAGACCATTTAAAGGTTCAATTAGTTCAAATTATGAAAAGACCAATAACCCCATGAGTGATTGAAAAGTATAATAATGTTGATTACAATGGAAGTACCTATAGGGTACTTAAGTGATTAATGGAATTAGAGTACTCATCCTTTGGTGCTTATAAATACAAATAAGTACACTATGATAATCATAGGTGTATGTAATTTAATGAATGGCTGAACTAACCCAAAAAAGTATGGAGTAATCAATATCCTAGGAAAGGAGGAAAGAGAAACTCATACTTGAGTAAGTAACATGCAATGTGTAACTGTGATAATTTTGAATAAAGCATGATTTAGGGTTTAGTTTGACAATGGGTTTGTGAAACCCTAATTGATGGGAAAACCCTAATTGATGGGAAAGCCCTAATTGATGGGAAAACCCTAATTGATAGGAAAGCCCAAATTGATGGGAAAACCCTAATTAAATGGAAAACCCTAATTGATGGGAAAGCCCTAATTGATGGGAAAACCCTAATTGATGGGGAAATCTTGATTGAGATGAATTGGGATATGAGAAATTCTAATTGGTGTGAATAGTAAACCTTAACCCTAATCTAGGGTAATGGAGTAACCCTAATCTAGGGTAAGGACATGATGAATCACTAATTCAAGGTAATATAATGAAAAACCCTAATTAAAGGGTGATGGTATGTGACACCCTAACCTAATAAAGGGGGATGGTATGTGAAACCATAATCCTAATAATGGTATAGTGGCTAATACCTTGATAAGGAAAATACCCAAAGTGGTTGATTATAGGCAACCTTATAGGAAGTAATGCCTTAATCTGAGATGAGTCCATATCATTGAAGATAGTTGGGCAATTCTTATGTGTGTTCTATGACCTATGCACTCTATGATAAAGGTGATAGGTTAGTGGATAAAAGTATTAAGATGGGAAATACCTTAATACAATATAAGTTGATAAACTTAAGTAAAGTTAAAAGTGATGAGGGAAGTAATACTTCAAGACATCATAGATATCACATCCAACTCTTTAAGAGTGATACCCCTTTATGCATCTCAAATCCAACATACTTGGATGAGTAACATATGAAGAGTGTTATTCTAATTGTTACGTTAAAGATGTTTTAATGGCCTTGAGAGCCATGGGTTTAGTTGTTACCTAGTGAGAGGTAAGAAGATGTTTTAATGGGCCTTGAGAGCCATGATTTTAGTTGTTACCTTGTGAGAGGTAACAAGATGTTTTTAATGGGCCTTGTGAGCCATATGAGTAAGTAGTTGCCTAGTGAGAGGTACCAAGATGATTATAAAGGTCTCTTGTATAAGATGATAATGTTCATAATAAACCAAGAAATGGAAACTCAGTAACATGATAATAATAACAAAAGGATACAATAATAATAATGAAATCATGATCATACATGTTTTGAATATGCTTAAAGGGGAAGAGAGGAATACTTGTATTACATAAAGAATGTGATTAAGTATGTTGGCATGGCCAAAGTTTAATGCTAGTAAAAGGATGTGGTACCCAGTGTTGTGTAATCAGGATTGGTTAAAGTCCAATACCTGGCAGAGGCATGAAGCCTGTAATCAGGATTTGTTAAAGTCCATTACCTGGCAGAGGCATGAAGCCTGTAATCAGGATTGGTTAAAGTCCAATGCTTGGCTGTGTAATCAGGATTGGTTAAAGTTCAATGCCTGGCTATGTAATCAGGATTGGTAGAGTCTAATGCCTGGTTGTGTAATCAGGATTGGTTAAAATCCAATGCTTGGCTGTGAAATTAGGATTGGTTAGAGTCCAATGTCTGGCTGTGTAATCAGGATTGGTAGAGTCCATGCCTGGCTGTGAAATTAGGATTGGAAAGTCCAATGCCTGGCTGTGTAATCAGGATTGGTTAAAGTCTAATGTCTGGCAGTGTAATCAGGATTGGTAGAGTCCAATGCCTTGTTGTGTAATCAGGATTGGTTAAAGTCCAATGGCAGGCTGTGAAATGAAGATTGGCTAGAGTCCAATGCCTAGCCGTGTAATCAGGATTGGTAGAGTCCAATGCCTGGCTGTGAAATCAGTATTGGTAAGTTCTAATGCCTGACTGTGTAATCTGGATTGGTAGAGTCCAATGCCTGGCTGTGAAATCAAGATTGGTTAAAGTCCAATACCAGCAGAGGCATGAAGCCTATAACCAAAGAATTGGCATGGTCCAATACTTGACAGAGGCATGAAACCTATAACCAAAGGATTGGCATAGTCCAATGCCTAGAATAGAATATGATGATGTATACTCTTATGTCTTGTATAATTCAATATCTGTTTAGCAGATTGGCTAAGGCCAACAGATAGAAACAAGAATAAATCATGGGTGACATATCAAGATAATAAGTATCATGGGAAAAGCTTGAGATTTTGAAATGATATGATAGATAAATGATATACATGTTCTTCCTATTCCTTATAAATATAATAGATGATTTACTATTCTATCATAGATAGTTGCAATACTTTAAAATATGAGAATGATCTAAACTTCTTATCCTCTGCTCAGTTTTATATTATTAAACTGCAATAATAATATTTTTGGCGGAGAGTTATATCTCTCGCTGGGGAAATTTTCAATTGTCTCACCCCCGTGGGATTCAACATTTTTTAGGTAGGTGATCACGAAGGAGATTGAGAACATCTTGCAGAGGAAGAACATCAGCAGTAGCAGGGATATCAATGACAGCTCATGTTGAGTGTACTATCTGTCATGTCTTGTAGATAGAAGTCCTATGTGTCGTCTTTGTACTCTCAGGTCCTCGGAGTTAGTAGTTTGAACTTTAATGAATCAATTTGAGATTTTGGCTTAATGCCTCGAGGTTCTTATGTTGCCTGTGTATAGTTTTAACAGAGCAGTTGATGTTTGTAATCCTCGAGTAGGGATGGTACAAGATATGTACTTATGAATCAGAATGTAAATAAAATACATTAGTTCTTGTTCAAAGAGTTTTCCCTATGTTTGGATCTCTTTGTATATGGTTTTAAATTTTTAGTGATTTTTAGAAATTTGCTTTAATGTTTGCTTCCTCTTAGTTAATGACGTTTGTTCAAACGGTGTATTACAATTAGTGGCATCAGAGCTCTAGGTTCGCTAAGTCTACAGAGACATAGGACTAAGGTTTGAGTCTGTTCTAAGTGTACCCCAGTATATCTTATAGTGCCTTCTACTTATGCAGAAGAAGATATATAGCACAAAGATGTTTGGAGAACATGAGGGAAACGTTGTTGAGAGCAATGTTGCTGCACCAGTAAAAGGTGCCAAGGACCAGAAAAGAGAAGAAACAGTGCCTGAGAATCCCCACGTTGATGAAATCATGATGAGAAACCCAAATTTCCATACTCTTTTTGGGTAAATCATGACTACAGTGATGCATATAACAGACCGGATGCCAGCACTGGCACCTAGGGCACTAGTTCCCAATGAGGTATATGGGTCTGGTAAGACTTTTGAATGACTACGTCGTGTAGGAGCCATAGAATATGCTAGGACATCTAACCCAAGAAATGTTGATCTCTGGCTCACTGAGTTAGAAAAGGCTTTTAAGATCCTTAGTATTCCAGATGTCGACAAGGTCAAACATGTTGTGTAACTTTTGAAGGGTAGTGTTGGACACTGGTGGGCTATAGATGAAATAAAAAGGAATGATGAAGAGGTTGATTGGGAGGAATTTCATTAAGAATTCATCAATAAGTATTTTCCAAAGACATACTTAGATGAAAAGATCTCACAATTTGAATAGATTCAACAGGGATCCATGTCGATAAATGAATATGAGGTTAAGTTTATGGAACTCTTGTGATTTTGTCCTCAAATGGCTGCTACTAAGGAGGAAAATATGTGACGTTTTGAGAAGGGGTTTAATGCTGAGATGTCCATCCCAGCATCTGCATTAGAAAGCATAGAGAGTTTTCTACATTTGTGGAATCAATTCAGAGGATAGAAAGGTCTACAACAAAGAAACATAAGACAGACCTTAAAAGGAAGTTTACACAGTCACAGGAATAGTGGATTGGTGGTACTAAACAATCAAAGATTTCAGTAGTACGGACTCAACCACAATATAGTGCACCTATGCAGCAGTCACCAAAAAGGTTCCGAGCTTGCTATAGATGTGGACAGAGAGGACTTCTGAGGTGGCAATGTCCAAGTAGAAAGTAATGAGGTGACCCAACATACAAGACAATTGATAACCTGTAAAGGTAACATGTCGGATAAAATTTTCATTCTGAATTACCTTTCCTTTTTCTTTTGAGTAAGGTAGTTATTAATAAGCTTTCTTCAGTCAGTCCTTTAAGGACAAGGAGAATAGATAAAAAGGATGGAAATATATATTCAGTTCAATATTCTTTTTGATATGTTGAAATTTCTCTCTCTTCATTAAGGAAGGGAAGTGAGATAAAAGGAACTTAGAGGAAATCTGAGATATTTAAAGAGATAAAAACATAAAATAAAATAAATGCATAATACCTAATTTTAGTTCTTCAATACCCTGTCCAGGTATTCATTTATTGAAGGCAAGGTAAGTATGACATACCTAGATTGTTATCTTTCTGATTACCCTGATCAAGTAATCATTCTGAAACAATCTAAGAGAGCCTAATGAAGTAGGAGATGTGGCATGGATATTTCTACCACATTCTAATTAATATACGGAGGAATTTGATTTAATTATAAATCAACTTGTAAACAAAAGAAGATGTTTAGTATAATGTATACCCTGATCCTCAGACCTAGAGGTAACAGTTACCTAATGGAAGGTAACAATAATCAGTGATGAACTAAAGGTTTGAATACCCATATCTAGTAATCATGGTGATAATGATATCAAGGAATGATGACATGTAATCATCCTTATGATTCCTATGCTGATGGCAAGGAACCGAGGAAGAAATAAGAGCAAATAACTCATGAACAGTAGAAAGATCATGCAATCATTTAAGAAGAGGATAATCTATTTTCATGGATAAACAAACCTAGATAATAATGGGGTGATAAGAGGAATGTGATCCTTTGTTTTCTTTTCTTTCATGGACATGGCAATCAAGTGGGTCTTATGACACTTGATGTGCATAAGTTAAAAATGTTCAATTGATGGATACTTAGAAAAGTATTACTTTGTCTTGGACTTTAGTTCCAAGGTAAAGATATGTGTGACAAGCAATGTCCCAAGATGAAAGAAAGACGATGAGTATGTGATGTGTTTTAGACACATGTGACAGATATAAAATTAAAGATTCTAGTATCTGAGAAATACCAGGTGGTAATGGAAAACAAAGATATAACTCTGAATCAGATGATGTGGGAAAAACTTTTAATTAGATGATTTATGTTGGTCAATTGGATTGGCCAACTGTGAGATCAGTCTAGCTACATAAAATTTGTATGGACATCACATTTTAGGGATTTATGCTCTGCATAAACATAACATTGATAGAGAGGTGATAATTGAAGAAATAATTGTAAGAACATTTGAAGTATGAACAACACTTCTCCTATATAGAAGGTATTACTTAACACAATATTCATATTGTAAATTAATAATGAAAAGGTTATTAAATATAGGCTTTGTATGATAGATTCAAATGATAAGTATAAGTAGGATAACTTGTAATTAGACAAATCTTTATGTAATCTCCATAACATTGGGATGTTATCTAGAGATTTGATGACATGAGTAACAAATATCTCCCTTTACCTGGGATTTTGGGGACGAAATCCTTGTTAGGGGTTTATAAATGTAACACCCCTGACCTGGGTTAAGCCTTAACCCTATATGTTTTGCTTAATGAAGTTGATTATATGCTTGATCTTATCTTTTGAAAAGTAATTAAGGCTCAAGAGGAACTTATGTTTCAAATTTAGTCCTTTTTGAATAATGTTGAAACAATGTTTTGCCTGTTTTGGGCTAAAGTGCAAATTACCCAAGTTGAGGGGTTAACTTGCAAATGTTACATGATAAAATGTTCCTCAAGTGTTGAGGTATCATAAGAATGAGAATGATGCTGAGGTATGGCTTCCACAAGCCTGAGTACCAAGAAAGAGCTTGTTGAGCAATGTTTGTGCATTAAAACCTTATTTTGGTGTAATGTGCAATTTACCCAAAATCTAGGGTTCAATATGCAAAATGTCACTTCCATAAGAGTCCCTAATGTTTCTTGGTATCAATTAGAGACAATAAAATCATAGGGTTTTCTCATTTGAATCTCTTTGGAAGAGAGAGAATCTTGATATTAAAATAATCAAGATTTAAGCATAATTGAAACCCTAATTCAATTTAATACAAAATTAAATGTATTAATGGGAGTGCCCTTCAATAAAAAATGTGATGGTAGAATTTATATAAGCATTGACGTCCTTGTGCCTTGCAATGGCACGAAAATATCTAAAGTGAGTGGAGATCCCACTCACATTTGTTAAAGAAAAAGTAATATCCACTAACTTTTGGATATTATTATTAAAAAGTTTAAGGTACTTAATTTGTTTTCCTTTAATTCATGGATAAAAAAGAGGAATTCGAAGGGGATGATTATGGCTTCGTATGTAAGGGATTAAGGAGGATAAGTGGCACCAATTTAGGGAATTGAATGATTTTTATAATACATTCTCTTTCTTGAAATTCCCTTATATACACTCCATTTTTAACCCAAATGAAAGGCTTTTTTGACTCTTCTTTCTTTCCTTTGTTTGAATAAACACAAGAGAGATTAGTAGAAATAGGAGGACGAACCCCAACCTATAGGTAAGCTCCTTCATCATCTTCAACCTTGACTTCATGGTGGAAATCGAAATTCAATGCTTGATTTTGTCTTTTCTCCCTTCAATCTTCAACCCTAGCTGTTCGTTTCACTCAAAGACTTGAGGACAAGCTTTGGACAGTTGAAGGAGGTTTTTTCACCATTGAAGATGTGGAGTTTGAAGCTTTTAAGCTTCTTTGTAGGCAGGTTATATAACTTGAACCCTTAAATGCTATTATTGCATTCAATTTCTCAATTCATATTGATCATTTTGTTCTTCTTAAAATTCCTTTGGAAAATTAATGGAATCACCACAAAGATCACAAAAAATTTCATGGGTTTGAAGCTTGAAGATGATGATGTCATCTTAAGCACACACCTCAACAAAAATCTAGTGCAAACGGTATCTATGACTTGAGACCAAACGGTCTCAAGATCGTTTGGAATCAAACGGTCGCAAGGCCGTTTGGGATCAAACGGTCTCAGACAATTTGGGGTTCAAGTGCTAAAGTTGTTGGATGTTGATCCATTAGTTTCAATTGATTTGATCTAAAAGGTTCCAAGTTTGGATGATCCACCAATTGCAAACCATAATCGATTGAATGGGTTGAAACCCTAATTGAATTAATTCAATTTCATGTTGATTGAGCAAACAGTTTCAAACTATTTGAGGATCAAGGTTTCATGACCGTTTGATAGTGTTGACCGTTTAGTGATGGTTGACCGTTTGAGATGAAACGGTTTCAAACCGTTTGTGAAGGAAACAGTCTTCAATACCGTTTGAAAGGAAACAGTTTCAAAACCGTTAAAGGGGATATGGATCAAGACCGTTTGAAGGTCTAACCCCAAGACCGTTTGAGGGTGTGACCTCAAGACTGTTTGAAGGTCATGATCAAAATCGAATGGAGGTCCAATTGGTCCTAAACCCAATGAAGAATTAGATGATCTAAAACTAACTGAAGGTTTGATTGATCAAAACTAATTGAGGCCTATTTTATCAAGACCATTTAAAGGTTCAATTAGTCCAAATTATGAAAAGACCAATAACCCCATGAATGATTGAAAAGTATACCAATGTTGATTACAATGGAAGTACCTCTAGGGTACTTAAGTGATTAATGGAATTAGAGTACTCATCCTTTGGTTCTTATAAATACAAATCAGTACACTATGATAATCATAGGTGTATGTACTTTAGTGAAGGGCTGAACTAACCCAATAAAGTATGGAGTAATCAATATCCCAGAAAAAGAGGAAAGAGAAACTCATACTTGAGTAAGTAACATGTAATGTGTAACTGTGATAATTTTGAATAAAGCATGATTTAGGGTTTAGTCTTTGACAATGGGTTTGTCAAACCCTAATTGATGGGAAAATCCTAATTGATGGGAAAGCCCTAATTGATGGGAAAACCCTAATTGATGGGAAAGCCCGAATTTATGGGAAAACCCTAATTGATGGGAAAACCCTAATTAATGGGGAAATCTTAATTGAGATGAATTGGGATATGAGAAATTCTAATTGGTGTGAATAGTAAACCTTAACCCTAATCTAGGGTAATGGAGTAACCCTAATCTAGGGTAAGGACATGAGGAATCACTAATTCAAGGAAATATAATGAAAAACCCTAATTAAATGGTTATGGTATGTGACACCTTAACCTAATAAAGGGTGATGGTATTGAAACCCTAATCCTAATAATGGAATAGTGGCTAATACCCAGATAAGGAAAATACCTAAAGTGGTTGATTATAGGCAACCTTATAGCAAGTAATGCCTTAATCTAAGATGAGTCCATATCATTGAAGATAGTTGGACAATTCTTATGTGTGTTCTATGACCTATGCACTTTATGATAAAGGTGATAGGTTAGTGGATAAAAGTATAAAGATGGGAAATACCTTAATACAATATAAGTTGATAAACTTAAGTAAAGTTAAAAGTGATGAGGGAAGTAATACTTCAAGACATCATATATATCACATCCAACTCTTTAAGAGTGATACCCCTGATGTATCTCAAATCCAACATACTTGGATGAGTAACATATGAAGAGTGTTATCCTAATTGTTACATTAAATATGTTTTAATGGACTTGAGAGCCATGAGTTTAGTTGTTACCTAATGAGAGGTAACAAGATGTTTTAATGGGCCTTGAGAGTTGTGAGTTTAGTTGTTACCTAGTGAGAAGTAACAAGATCTTTTTAATGGGACTTGTGAGCCATATGAGTAAGTTGTTGCCTAGTGAGAGGTATCAAGATGATTATAAAGTTCTCTTGTAAGAGATGATAATGTTCATAATAAACCAAGAGCTGGAAACTCAGTAACATGATAATAATAACAAAAAGATACAATAATAATAATGAAATCATGATCATACATGTTTTGAATATGCTTAAAGGGGAAGAGAGGAATACTTGTATTACATAAAGAATGTGATTAAGTATGATGGCATGGCCAAAGTTTAATGCTAGTAAAAGGATGTGGTACCCAGTGCTTTGTAATCAGGATTGGTTAAAGTCCAAAACCTGGAAGAGGAATGAAGCCTAAAATCAAGATTGGTTAAAGTCCAATACCTGGCAAAGGCATGAAGCCTGTAATCAGGATGGCTAAAGTCCAATGCCTAGCTGTGTAATCAAGATTAGTTAAAGTTCAATGTCTGGTTGTGTAATCAGGATTGGTTAAAGTCCAATGACTGGTTGTGTAATCCGTATTGGTTAAAGTTCAATGCCTGGTTGTGTAATCAGGATTGGTAGAGTCCAATGCCTGGTTGTGTAATCAGGATTGGTTAAAGTCCAATGCTTGGCTATGAAATCAGGATTGGTTAGAGTCCAATGCATGGTTGTGTAATCAAGATTGGTAGAGTCCAATGTCTAGCTGTGAAATCAGGATTGGTAAAGTCTAATGTCTGGCTGTGTAATCAGGATTGGTTAAAGTCCAATGTCTGGCTGTGTAATCAGGATTGGTAGAGTCTAATGTCTAGTTTTGTAATCAGGATTGGTTAAAGTCCAATGTCTGGTTGCGAAATTAGGATTGGTTAGAGTCCAATGCCTGGTTATGTAATCAGGATTGGTAGAGTCCAATGCCTGGCTGTGAAATCAGAATTGGTAATGTCCAATGCATGGCTGTGTAATTAGATTGGTAGAGTCCAATGCCTGACTGTGAAATTAGGATTGGTTAAAATCCAATACCTGGAAGAGGCATGAAGCCTATAACCAAAGGATTGGCATGGTCCAATACCTGGCAGAGGCATGAAACCTATAACCAAAGGATTGGCATAGTCCAGTGCCTAGAATAGAATATGATGATGTATACTCTTATGTCTGGTATAATTCAATATATGTTTAGTATATTGAATAAGGCCAACAGATAGAAACAAGAATGAATCATGGGTGACATATTAGGATAATAAGTATCATTGGAAAAGCTTGAGATGTTGAAATGATATGATATATAAATGATATACATGTTCTTCCTATTCCTTATAAAGAGAATAGATGATTTATCGTTCTATCATAGACAGTTGCAATACTTTAAAAGATGAGAATGATCTAAATTGCTTATCCTCTACTCAGTTTTATATTACTAAACTGCAATAATAATGTTTTTGGCGGAGAGTTATATCTCTCACTGGGGCAATTTTCAATTGTCTCACCCCCGTGGGATTCAACATTTTTTAGGTAGGTGAGCAAGGAGGAGATTGAGAATATCTTGCAGAGGAAGAACATCAGTAGGGACAGTAGTGACAGCTCAGGTTGAGTGTACTGTCTGTCGTGTCTTGTAGATAGAAGTCATATATGTCGTCTCTATACTCTCAGGTCCTCGAAGTTAGTAGTTTGAAGTTTAATGAATCAATTTGAGATTTTGGCTTAATTCCTCGAGGTTCTTATGATGCATGTGCATAGTTTTAATAGAGCATTTGATGTTTGTAATCCTCAAGAAGGGATGGTACAGGATATTTACTTATGAATCAGGATGTAAATCAAATACATTGGTTCTTGTTCAAAGAGTTTTCCCTGTGTTTGGATCTCTTTGTAAATGTTTTTAAATTTTTAGTGATTTTCAGTAATTCACTGTTAATGTTTGCTTCCGCTTAGTTAATGAAGTTTGTTCAAATGGTGTATAACAGCCTGCCCTCTGAAATGGAGTAAACACTCCTCTGAATCTGCAACAAATGCCTCTGAATCATCCCAGGACTCTCTGAATGAGGACTTATCATATAATGTGTTATGTGAAGGTTTTGAATTAATTATCTTAAGTCTAAACTTATGAAATTCTAAATTTGATCTTATCTGAAACTAGATGTTGAGTATTCAACATTACCAAACTCTGACTCTGAATCCCTACTCTTAAATTTTGAACTGAATCTATATCTGAATGTGAATATATGTCTCAATTACTACATAATTGAGACTGCATCTAAAACCCTTATCATGTATCTTTATTTAGTATATACCTACTCACACACTGAGTAATCTAAGTCTGAATCTAAATGTGATGTCCTTGCCATCTAGATACATTTTAATTTGAAACTCTGATTTATTAGAATGACCTCATTAATAATAATTATATGAAAAATGAGTCTAGAGGCTTAGGAAAAAGGATCTGAATTACATATAGAATGACTAAACATACAAAGTACCTTAAGTCAAGTTTATGAAAGTAGTTTAAGTAAAAAATATCTAAAAACATGAATTCAGACAAGATGATTTAACCTTTATAAGATCTTATTAAATCTAATTTTACCCGGAATCTTAATATTTACATATTAGCCTACACCTTACAACTTAAACCTTAAAATATCAATCTTATATAATCTTATCTTGAAACATAGTCATAACTTGATGAATCATTATCTTATATGTATCATCATAAACTCAAATTACAATGCACTCTAATAGGGACCTTATATTGAAAATATATCACGTCTTAAGACATCCAAATCTTACTTTGTACTTTGCTTCTAGATGTTGCTCATTCTATGAAATCTGATTAATTCCCTAGTTCTTAGATCTTTATATATATAAGAAATATCGATAACATGTTTCTACTTGAAATCTTAATACTCAATTATATGTATAAAAGTTAGGAACCTAATTACTATGTTCATACTTAAAATCTTAACACATGGTTATATCTCATTACCATGGATGTATGTCAGTCTTAACTTGTATTTCTTGTCTTGTGCTCTTGAACTGTACATAACGACATTAAGAAACATGAGAGAAATTAACCTTCTATCCTTGTTAATCCATTACCTTATAATGACAGATCTCTAATTAATACATTGAGCATATGAAATATCATGATCATAAAGTATAGAAAATCTTGTCTACATATCTGATTAGAACATTGGACATGAAGTTCTCATTTAACATGTATGTAAATATGCTAGATTTGATAAACTTAATTCCTCATGGGCATGAACCACTTACCTCTTGTACTGAGGGTGTCTATAAGGAAGTCTTGATTACAAGTTCCATAACTTTAACAACATGGATATCATTGTAGTTCTATTAGTCCAAGTATATGCTCCCTCTTTCAATTTCTAAAACTCAAAGCCCCATCTTCCTAACTTTATATACCAACTTAGGGTTCTTAAATACTAAACATAACTTTAATCTAAAATCACCGTAGAATCTTGGCGTTGAAATTAAGTAAAACCCCTATTATATAATTATTATAATCTTTATACTCAAATAAGACATAAATCATCTTATGCACTAATATGAACATATACTTCATATAATGAGAATAAATTCTCAAATATAGTCACATATTCTAAACATACTGACTCAATTAGGAAATCAAAGTAGAATACCATCACTTTGCTAATATCATCCTAATTAGCCATATATATCACTTATTGTGTAAAGATAAACATCTATTATTCTTACATAATGGCCACTCGGGTTTGAAATTAATTACTAATATAATAACACAAGAAACTCTATAAAATCTCTAGAAAAGTAATCATACAATGTATTAAGATCATGTATTAAAATATATCATTGCATAATCCCGTCATGGGTGAAATACCCAAAATGCTCTGATTAGGGTTAGCATAAAATTTGAAGTAGAAATATCAAATAAGACAGATCAGGCTTCGGAATCATACAAGTCATACCAAAATAAGATTACTGTAAATTATTCATAAATTTCTAAAGTCAATTGCTATTTTTAATTGACCAAACATCAAAACCATATAGTTTTGAATATTCTATATTTAGTAAATATCAAATATCAAATAATAATTTGGAAGTATTTTTATGTGATAGTACTCATCATCAACTTTCTGTAAGTATCTTGTTTGATAAAATTCAAGCTCCTGATCCCAAGATATGAATTTTGAAAGAATTACATTATCAAAGTGATGCTAACTGCTCAAACTTGATCTGACGGCTGAGAAGGATCAACGATCCCATCTTCATCCTAGGCAGATTGGGCAAAATCTACATCTTCTTCACCTACTAAGAAAGGGGGGTCTTCTCCCCTATTTTGGCCTTGTCTGCGTCGTCATCTATAGGCGTCTGATCCATGCATGGAGACCACCAATGAGCTGCCAACCTCTCCTAGTGGCTACCCTGGCTAGTGCGCATCGCCTTTGGGCACGGCCAAGCCATGGATGGGGAGTCTCAGACCTACAATCCTCATGGTTGCTGCCAACATGATCCCTTTCTTCTTCTTCAATCTCTTTTGCCAACCCATAGTTTTGACCAGAACCCTAGCTACGAATTCGTCCAATCCTCGAGATCTACAAAATTAGGCTTTTATAACCTTTTTCCCTCTGGATCTTGGGAAAGCATCCCCCTATTGGGGGACTCAATTCGGGTCTGAAGAATAGGGGCGTGGCTCTCAGTCTGTGCGGACTGAGTCGCCCCCTTTTTCTATATTTTTTATTTTTTTTGACAAAGTCCAAATTAGATAAATAATTATATAGAGCACCTCATAACTCGGTTTGATCCCAATTTTGGGGAAAAACTTTCTATTGTCATCTTCTTTACATGAGAAAGATATCAAGTCAAAAAAATAACTGTATGGACACTTCAAACTTGTCTTATAAATAAATATTTGATAATTACTTATTTAATTATCTTGGCCATTAATTACATCATAATTATATGAAATTTCTCCCATTATCTTATCTTCTAATAATACATCTGCTTAAAATATTTTGAGCATTTTTTATGAGAACTAAATACTCTTTTTCTAATTTGTACTACAAGGACCTATTTGTAAGAACCTAATTGGTTCAAATGGGATAGGATTGAGCTCTAGGCCACATGGCCCATTCCTTGGTCTTTCAAAGGGTCAAATAGCTTAATCTTATTCTAAATCATGAATTTAAAGCTTGAATTAATATGATTTATCAATTGGAGATCTTACATGACACATGTGATCAATATTGTTTTAGTTACCTAACATGATGATCTAAGTTGGGTCTAGGGCTCAAACCAATAAGTGAAGTCATCAAATTATTCATCTGTCACATTTTTTATTTACAGGAATAAGCCACTCATAATCATCTACATCCAACTACAATCGTACACATTTAAGCTATTATGTCAGTATTGGTTGACCAGATGACTTGTATTACAAATTTTGTGAACTTAATTACACACCTAGCCATGGTTTGGTTCATTAGGTCCCTTAGCATACACTTACTAGAAAACTCCACATTAAAGACTTACATTAGTTATGAAATTGAGGATGTTACATCTTTAGTGTGTTTCTTGTCAGCATCTCTATCATCCTTATGTGCATTGGGAAGAGGTCCATATGACTCTGCTATCTCCAGAACATAGAGCTTGTGCTCCTATGTGAGAACAATTCTCAGTGTCTGAACCAATCATGGGAGTTATTCTTGTTTAACTTTTCCTTTTAAAGGACTGATCGTAGATAAAATTTGTTGTTATGTGTTGCCATTTTATTCTACAAAAGAATTTGCAACTTTGTTGGAAACTCATTTTTTATTTGATTTGATTTGTACAAATTTGACGATATTTATTAGGTCTTTATTTAACTATTGCTCCCACTATTTTATTCAAATTGATAGCCATCACATATAAATTAGAAAGATTATAGCATACAACATTCTAGTGCGCCAAGATCTAAAATAATTCAACCATTACCTGGACAATACCGGTGTCCATAGTCAATTATTAAGGTAGAAAACTTTTGTCAATTTCATCATATACAATTCTTAGATAGATGATATGTTCAACACTTTGCCATAGTTATTTACATGCCTCTGGTGCTTAATCTCATTAAGGACACACAATTAAGCTTGAACCAGAAGACAACACGATAATAATGCACCCGTTTGGCAAGCCCATATTATTACCATCACACTTTCATGAGATAGACAACACACCACCCTTAGGGTACCTATGCTTAGTTGATAAACATTTTCATGTGTGTTTCTTATAGAAAGCATCTAAGACTTGATATATTACTTGAGGGCGTTTGTATTTATAAATACATAGACTTTATTCAATCACCGCATATATATAGTGTGTATCATATACATGATATATCCAAAAACGTAAATATGCAATATAAAAACATTAACGATAGTTATGGCCATACTACTATAATTTCTTAGAGTCATAAGGAATTACTACCACCTAGGTCAACATCACATGCATGAACCTATTGTTGGTGTACATCTATACTTACCAATCCGGGTTGATAGGTTCAACCATTGAACTGGTCGGCTTGCCTCTTGGTTGGCCGGTTGGTTGTCTGAAGAGTTCGTCTGGGCTCCTATCCAAATGACATTTGGACACCTCCAAATGATCAGTTGAGTCTACCATTTGATCGATTCGCTCTACTACATTCTTCCCTCCTCAGTCCTCCAGTCGGTCAGCTCGTCACGTGAAAGGTCGGCTTATCTGACGCTTGATCATCATCTTAGTCGTTCTAAGAAAAGAAACTATCCTATTGCTATTAAACTTATTACAATGTAATGAGAAACCTCGAGTTACATTCGAGGGGAGAAAATATAGGAAAGAATAATACTTTTACATTGATAAGAGGAAGGTAGAGGTTGGGTATGTAAATCAAGATAAAATATGAACAAAATAAATCATCCAACCACACACAGATATTTAGATTATTGACCACAACCATGCTACATATCCA